>JANHAO010004688.1:0-23823 GCA_026873985.1 Saraca asoca | reverse complement strand
TCTAATTGAATTTCCTTATCTTATTATTTTTTTGTCCCTAAATAGTTCATGAGTTTATTTGTTTGTTATTATAGTTTCAGGGACTACAGCTGGGGAGAGATCCTACCATGCCGGAGCTCTTCACAAAGTTGAATCATGACCAAGAGACAAACCGGTGGTCAACTGAGAGGGCTGCACAGACTTATGTAACTTTTTCTACTCAAAACATAAATAATTATATTCTTATTATAATTTGATTTGATTCTTTTTCTTTGAAAATAAACTTTGTTAATTTTTTTCTGTTTTGAAAATCATATGCAGGCTTCTTTTGAGAGATTATTGGAGCAGTCTCAGAAGAGTCATTTGTGGACGAGCCGCTCTTATTTTTCCAAGCTACTGGTGGAAAAAATAAGAAGGATAGGGCATTTGGCTTTAGATCAGAGGTGACCCATTATGCACCCTCGGGTCATGGGTCCACGTCTAGTTCATAGACATCTACCCCGCAGCATGACTCTTCGATCCACTCTCAGCTGCAGAATCGTATGAGGCAGTTAGAGGCCCATATGTCGGAGTCTCAACAAACTGTCTCTCAGCCCGTCTCTCTTCTTATGAGTGAAATGACTGCAATTAAGCAGCATCTTTCCATGACTGGTCAGTGTGCTTCCGTACCTCCACATTCCTTTCAGACTCCTTCAGTTCTAGCTCCTATCGTTGATCAGGATGAGGAGCAGGAGGCAAATGATGCTGATGACGCTGCCTTAGGGGATGATTGATTATTCTTATATTTATATCACTTGTTATTATGGATATTGTTACAATTAAAATTTTTAATATTATTTATTATATACATTTCTTTATATTGCATACTATTTAGTGTTTACAGTGATTTTTTTTATTTCATATGCTATTTTATTAAATTTGGTAGTATATAAAATAAAAAAAATTATTAAAATTTTTTTGGTTTTCAATGGAACTTCCAACGGATATTCACCAATTGAAAAAAATTTTAAAGTATGAAAAAAATAAAAAAAAATATTTTAAATAGCGTTCCAACGGAATATTCCAACGGACTAAATCCGTTGGAATATAATTTTCAATGGATAAAATCTGTCATGAATTTCGTTGGAATTAATATTCCAACGGGATATTTCCATTAGAATTTTCTTTGGAATTAAAAGTCTGCAGTAAATTCCCAATTGGTATTCCAACGGTATATGTCCGTTGGATTTTTCGTTGGAATGATAAATCCGTTGGAATTGAAAATTCCAACGAGGGCTTTTCCAACGGACGTAATCCATTGAAATTATCATTGGAATTCCCGATTCCAACGGATTTAAGCTAAAACTCCAACGGATTTGTTCCGTTGGAATTTTACAAAATTCTTGTAGTGTTGAACCCCTAAACTGCAATTTGATTAGATGAATATGAGATAAGGAGATGGAGAGGAAGAACATCAAAGGCAAAAAGGATTTTTTAACGTGGTTCGGCCAAAATCAGTGTGACCCCTACGTCCACAGTGATTTATATTAGCTTTGAGTGGTGATTTCATTGTTCTGACTCGCAAAACTACAATACAAAGATCCTACCACTACTTTGGCAAGGTTATAGTATGTATTTTCCCCCTTTACAATGATCTCCCCCTTCCTATTTATAGATGTTGGGAGGTTATAAGTGTAATTTATTAAGCTGTAAATCTGTTATATCAAATAATAAATGTATTTGACAAGTATGGCTTCTGTAAATCTGCTTCTGCAGACTACAGGCTGACTTTTATAGATTGTTTTCTGCGCATGGGCCCTTGTAAGTTGCTTTTTGTAGATTGACCCCACAAGTTGGGTTTGAAAGGGTACCTACTTCAAGTTTGCCCACAGCAAGCTTTTAGTTAGGCGAGATGCCTCTTCCAGCAAGTTGGGACTCATGATCTGAGGTGGTTGTTGGTCTTTGGCTAGCAACATTGAGCTCGCATTCAGTGATACGAGATTGTGCAGGACGAACTGCTATCTATGCGAGTTAGGGCTCATTTCTTGGTGAGTCGAGGCCTCTGTCTTGTTATGTACTCTAAGCTTGTAACTAGTGATCTGGTGCCCTTACTGTGTGACCTCAATGCTAGGTTACGGATGGGTTAGGCCTTTCCCCCTTGAACTTGTATGTTAGGCTTTTACCGGCCCATTTCACATAGTACCAGAAAATACACATAACAGAGTAATTATTAGAATTCTCAACAATAAATTATAACATAATAATTAATGATAATTTTTAAAAATATTTAAATAAACAATTGGAGATAAGATTTTTTATTAAATTAAGATTTATTTGACAAATTTTTCTTTTAATTGAAATTATAAAAATATTAATATTTGTATCCATATTAATTTCATTTTTTTATATTTATTGTCTTTATTTTAATAATAACAATAATCTTATAAATTATCCAAAATAATAATAATAATAAATTATATAATATTAATTATATTATCATATATAAAATAGATTTACATAACCTATTATATCAAAATTAATTATTAATAACCAATTATCACGGGATTATTCTCCAACAAGCTCTGAAACAATTATTGCTTGTTTTGAACCATCAAAAGTTATTTATCTATACTTGGAAGATAAACAATTATATATTTATCTATACTAGAACTCATGGAAAATGTTAGAGCCTTGATTATTCCTGTCAAGACTATGTAATGGAAATAATTGTCTAATTAATTAGAATTATAAAAAAAAAAAGGTTTAATGTTATACTTCGATCATATTTAATAACACATGGAAAAGAGTTGGAGAATATGTTTGTCTCATCAGAATGTTGATTATAAAATATTTAAATTGCATAGTCTTAGTCATGTTTATTGAAAAAACATATAAAAGTGAAATAATTCTTATTTTTATTACATAATTAAGTACAAAAAATACTATTCTTAAATTAGCATTCCTCTCTATCATTTTTTTTTCTTTAGTAATATCTCATCTCATATATATATATATATATATTTAATAATAGTACAGTTGAAAGAATGCAAATTATATATTTATTTTATTTAAGTTGACATGTTGTCCAACTACTTAAAAGTTTTGGATATGTCCCTATCTTTCAGAACTTATATTATTACTAAGAGGGTTTGAACGTAAGGTATAAATGATTGAAAACAACAATCTTATCGATAGAGTCAATTCAAAAAGTTTATAAGCTACTCCTCAAAAAGATAAGATTACAGTCTCCATGCAATACTATTGTTGCTTTGCCCCCGGCAATTGCATTTTTTTTAGAGAATTACTAGATCTCTTGGCACTTGTACTCCAAAATCAATTACCAATTGTGGATTCTCCATTTCATTTTATTGAACTCCATTATTAGCTCTCTAAAGGTTGTTGTCATTGTTCATCAATTATTTTTCCGGCACAACTGATCAGTCCATATTGTAAGATCTCTAAAAACTTGTATTTTTCTGCCATTGTAATTATTGCAACACACTCCTAATCACAACTACAATTTGAAATCTCAAAAAGGTTGATATTTTTTTCAATTCACTAAATTAAGGGTAAATAAGTCTTTAAAGTTTAGACCAATAGGAAACTAAGATCATTGGCACATTTCACTTGCCCTAAAAATCCCTTTTTCACAATATCATGTAAAAATTTGTATGTGATTCACAATCACTCAGCAGTATGCGAGCAGAGATGACCACTTGCTATGTTTGAGTCCATGTGGCTGAGGACGAGTGTGTACCTTGAGAGCCTGGACCATATCTCCTGCAAATTAAGTACATCCCCAAGATACCCTTGTCCAATCAAATAAGCAATCTCTTCGAATTTTCTTGCATTTTAGTAATGTATCTCTTTCGTTTGCAGAGAGATAAAGATAAAAAAATTTTATAAGATTCATTTTATATAAAAAAAAAAAGGATTCTAAGTAATGTTACACATAAATTTTCTATTTATTTAATTCTTTTTATATAATAAAAACATCATAAAAAGAAAAAGGAAATATCTAAATTCATTTACATGTGATTGTTGTGATAAAAAGCCAAATAGATAAAGTGAAATAATGACCCTTATTGAGATGAAAAATATGAATTTTCAGGAGAATATGGTTAGACTATTTAAATCATTTTGTTTACATAATTACAGCGAAGATAGGAGTTAATTACGTGGCTTCTGCATGCTGCCAACATATGAATACTTGTCATATGCGCTTCACATTAATTCAATCATATCTTGTCTGTTTTAGGACAGACATTGATTTAATGATAGTGTAATCTTTCAGCCAAACATGTGCCTGCTTTAAGTACTTTTATTACGAGGGAAAAATATTTTAATATATATCTACCAACCAACCTTCTTCTCTCCAAAAAGAAAGTTAAAGGTGCAAATTAATGCTGAGACACGAAAAGATAGGTATTAATATCTTAAACTGTGCTCTTTAGTCACAACTCAAGTGAATAAGATGGATGGTTAAGATATGGATTAAGTTACCACGATTTAGTTACAAATCTTAACATTTAAGTTTGAGTTTGAGTTTGAGTGAGGACGACTTTTGATGCACAAAAGGAAAAGTCTTTGAATTGTTAAATATAACTTACTGGTGGCATCTGATATGAGTCGAGTTAGAAAGAGTTGTAAATTAATCCGACTTGGTTCGAATGAATACAATTTGGTTTGAATTTGAATTATAATTAAATAAATCAATTTTTTTAAAACTAATTCGAATTAAGTTTGTAAATCATTCTACTCGATTTGATAATTCAATTTTTTAATAAAATGAATCAAAATCTTAAGTAAGTATAATTAAATCAAAATGAATCAAATTAACTTATATTATTGATTGATTAAGTTGATTTATTTAATTTATTTGATCTAAAATCATATAAAAATAATATTTATATCTATTTAAATATAATACATAATATATAATATATATTTAATATCATAATTTATTTTATAAATATTATTAAGATATATTTATAAATATAATTAATTCATGGATTAATCAAGTGGAACTAATAATAAAATGAGTTTGATTCATTTAACAAACGAGCTAACCTTTTAAGTTTGGATTTAACTTTTTTGATTTATGAATTTAATTCATTGAGCCAATTTTCAAGTCAAATCACACATCATTCACGAGTTGACTCATTTTATTTTCCAGCCCATCCTTGCGGGGAATAAGAGAGGAAAATAATTGTAATTTATCACACAGGTGATTGTCTTGGTTATCACTTTTCACTTATGTTACAAATTGTGGATTGCAGGAGTAGTTGCTGTGATCACCATATTGTGATTATGATATTCTTTGCCATCACAATTTTACTTTATAATGGCTATATTTTTTTTATATTTATTTACAATTTTTTAACTATAACATAATCTCTTTAGAAGTATGCTTGTGATTATACATGCTTCTTCTATATTTATTTCTTCATAATAAAAAAAAAAAAAGGGTTTGAATATCATATTTTCATGAAATTACTCAAACCTTTTACTGACGCATGTTTAGTGACTTTGTTCATTTGCCTTTTTTTTATTTAATCCATTCTTAAACTGAGATAAGACTTGCTTTTTTATTTAATTCATTCTTAAACTGAGATAAGACTTGCTTTTTTTTTTAATCCATTCTTTAATTGAGATAAGACTTGCTTATCTCTTCCTAAAGTCATAGGGTAATAAATTAAGCGATACTAGGCCAAATCATATGGGCTGCTATAGTTTTGCCTAATAGAAGTTGTTAAAATGTTACAATGTCATGTGGAAGTTAGGTGAAGACTTCCTTAGATCTTAGACAGAAAATATTAGGGCATCTTCTAAGCATAGGAAAATGCTGGATGTACCCAATATTACTTCAAATTTGAGTTACGAAAGTCATGTTAGCCACATGATTTCAAATTCAAAGATTAGGCATGGCAGAAGTGATCTGCCTTCTCTTATTTTATGTTCTGTAATTAGGAATAAAATATGTTTGTCTCATGTTTTATTGTCAGAGGTAAAATCTATTTCATTTTCATATCTCATAAGACAATAAAACTTTATAGAAAATTTCAGAAAATGAAAAATATAAGAAAAAAATTGAAATATTGAAATTGGGTGTCATAGATTTATACGTAGTTACTAAATAATCTCAAATGTAAATAAACAAAGTTTTAAATTCACATACAATCAATAATTATTTAAAATTCTTTATCTTAAATTGAGATATTCCTCTATGATTTAATTATTAATTTATGACATTTTATTCATAAAAAATATAATAAATTTATAAATATTTAATTTCAAAATATTTAAATATTCTTATTTAAAATGTATTATATATTATAAAGTAAAAAATTAAAAAAATTATTTTTAAATCTTAGGTTAAAACATGATACTACAAGATAGATATTACAATTTTTATCTCATCCTCAAAATTTGGAACGAGGCATGAGGCAAATTTTTGTCTCATTCCTATCTTTGCAAAACAAAAAATCTCTCTATCTTTATGCTCGAATTGTCAATCCTATCACAGATGATCCACGTAATTATGAATGATAGATACGATGGATTCTAAATTCCAAACACACATTCAATTTAAATATTTGGATACACATAGCATATATAACTCCTTAGCATAAATTTTAAAATAAAAAAAGTTATATTAAAATGTTAATGGGATAACTCATAAGAGATAAATTGCATTTTATCTTTCTTTTATAAATCTTATTTTTTATAATTGTTGATTTTCAGAATTAATTAGTTCTCTCTCGAAACTAATTAAACAGACGTAAAGCTAAAATTTGAATTAAGTGGGATATATGGCGTGCAAAAGTAAACATGGGAGAAAGCTGGCAGCATAAAGAGGGGTATAGGAAGACGAAAATAGAGTTTCCAATTATAGTAAGCTACAGAAGCAAACAAGCAGCGCAACTTAGGATCTGTCTATAGAATTCATCAGAGCTTATGCATTTGTTGTGGTCAGCGAAATTTCTGGGCTGCGTTTGACACATCATGTCTGTCACAATGCTTTCTTTAGCTTTGCTGCCTAGGAAGTAGCCCAATTGGGCCTCACTAAATCAAACCCTAAAATTGCTAACCCATTACGTCTCTTTCTTTAGCTAAAAGCAACTTAATTGTGAATTCTACTCCAAGTCCTACATAGTTGTAAATGCATAAAGGTTTCATGCAGAACTTCCACGATCTATTTTAAATTGTGATGGTGAATATAATAAATTTAAGAAAATATAATAATTATTAAATCAAATTATAAAATATTTATAATTGTAAAAGATATCGAAACTGTAATATCTTAATTGTAACAATTATATAATTATTATAGATCGGAATTTGAAATTATATTCTAGGGTCATACGAGGGAATTGAAACCCACATTGTAGAGTTGCTTCTAAATTTGGTTAATCAGTGAACACCAATACTCGGATGAAAGTAGAAGAAAAAACAACATGGAGATATTGCAAGGTGAACAAGATGCTTATTTGATGTTGTAATTCATTGATTTCATGTCTCTCTATCATATTTTATGTGGCAAGACTTCAATATATTCAAAGTATTCATAAACATAGTTCTAAATTAACCATATTTTGACACACACATCACTTTTAAATAACTCCTATATAGTATAGGTGGTGATTTGAGTTTATGTGTCAAGCTTATACCGTATTAAAGGATAATAATAATTTGAATAAGTTTAATATTAAATTTGACCAAAATAATAATTATTTCAAATCAATCTATTTATTAAATATATTAACACAGACTAATCTATCTAACTCGTTTAATAACTTCAATTATAATAAAATTTATATTATAAATTTATTTATCAAATTTAATTACTTATTATATTTGATTAAGAATATTTTAATCATTTATTAGATACTATATTAAGTTTTTATTGTTATTTTATTAAAATTTTAATTTTACTTTTATTATATATAAGAATTTATAATTTAATTATTAATTATTTTTAAAATAATTTCTCAAATAATATATTTAAAATTTTAATATAAATTCTTATATAAATTAATATATCAATTTATTTAATTTTGAATCAATTCTAATCTGATCTATTTATTATTTATAATAAATGAATTAATTTATTTACAATTCAAATCTATATAAAATATTAATAAATAGATTTATTTATAATTCAAATCTATATAACATATTATATACTTTTGTCAAATTATGGTATCATATTAAAAATTATCAATCTTAGGAAGTAGGACGCCAATTGGATAGAATGAATAGACCCCTTAGAACGAGGGAAAATAAGCAAAACAAGGCTGAATGTCGATGTGGGCCTTCTGTGAGGCATTTGGATTTTTACTGAGTTGTGGCATGTGATGCTGATGGGGAAGAGGACAATCCAAGTCACCACTCACATATTGCATTTGTTTCTTTCTTATGGTAATAATATTAAATGGAAGAAAAGGCCGTATTGACTTGACAGGCCAGTAAAGGTCATTTCAAGCAACAAGAGAAACGGGGAAAGGAAATTGCAAGATATTGTGTAGGATTTCAACTTTTCATGGCAGACATGCTTAGTACAAACTTTGCGCCACAGTAATATTTAGGACACTTTAGTGTTACAAAATGGCAATCAATCCCAGCCGTTGAATAGCATATTGTATAGTAAACATCCATCAATTGACAAGAAATCATGTATAATTTGTCAATATTATCAATGATTTAATTCATTGTCATTGTTGACATATAATATATTATTATAACTAATTTGAACCTAAACACAATCAGCCAAAGAGATATTACTTAAAATATAGGCCATTTCAAGCAATAAGAGAAATGGGGAAGTGAAATTGCAAGATATTGTGTAGGATTTCAACTTTTCATGGCAGACATATACTTAGTATAAATTTTGCACCAAAATAATATTTAGTACACTTTAGTATTACAAAATGGCAATCGATCCCGAATAAATTATTGCTGTTAAAGAGCATATAGCATAGTAAAAACCTATCAATTGATAAAAAATTATATATAATTTATTGATATTATCAATGATTCAATTCATTGTCATTATTAGCGTGTAATATATTATTATGAATAATTTGAACCTACACACTATTAACTAAAAAGATATTACTTAAAATATAGGTGGTTTCAAGTAATAAGAGAAACGGGGAAATGAAATTGCAGGATATTGTGTAGGATTTCAACTTTTCATGGCAGACATACTTAGTACAAATTTTGCACCAAAGTAATATTTAGTACACTTTAGTGTTACAAAATGGCAATCAATCCCAAATAAATTATTGCTGTTGAAGAGCATATTGCATAGTAAAAATCCATCAATTGACAAGAAATCGTGTATAATTAGTCGATATTATCAGTGATTTAATTTATTGTCATTGTTAACGTGTGATATATTATGATGAATAATTTGAATCTAAACACAATTAGCTAAAGAGATATTACTTAAAATAATAATATTAAATTATAAAATTAAAGAAAATCTGAAAGTTGGAAACTTTTAACTGTTATTTTCATTTTTGAGTAAATAGATAAATTCATCTTTAAAAAATTAACTTGATATCAAATTAATTTTTGATTTTGTCATGACATCAATCGAGTCTTTCTATAAAACAGAAGGGTTTAATTGATATCGAAACAAAATTGAAGACTAATTTAATGTTCAGTGAATCTTTTATTGATGAATTTGATTAATTATTGCTTTCATAAGAGCTCAACATAAACGCATTATAAATATTCGAACATGAATTAACTCTATATATTATTCAATCTGAAACACAATGCTTTAGCCGGCTCAATATTTATAATAGTCACTATTTCAATCATTCCTATTTAATAAATGCTTTAAAGTCTATAGGATTTTGAAAAGAAAATAATGTTATTTAAAACTAAAATTAGGCAGTAGGCATATACCCTATAATCCATACCTACGATGCATCGACACTTCATATAGCAGCTGTGTCCACGTGTCGGAAACATTTTAGATACCGACACTCATCGATATCGACACGAAACGTGTCAGGACCGTGTCCGTAATTTTAAAAAGTTCGGACATTCGTTTCCTATTTCGACACCCGTGTCAAGCTCGATTCCAGGCCCGTATCCGTAATTTTAAAAAGTTCAGACAAGCATTCTCTATTTCAACACGCGTGTCAAGCTCGATTTTTAGCTTATTATTTATTATGCCCTGTTATTTAATATTATAAGTACTTATTTTCATATGAAAAAAATAATTATTATAATATATATATTTATAAATAAGTACAATATTTTTTAATATTTATAAATGTACCCCTATATTTTATTATTTACGTGTATCCCTCACGTGTCGGTGTCCTATATTTTTTGAAAATGCCGTATCCCCGTATCCGTATCCGCGTGTCGGTGTCCATGCAACATAGATCCATACAAGTTCTCAATTTGCTCCCAAGCTTTTTCTTTTAAGGTTTAAATTATAAGGAGATGTTTGGATTAACTTATGGAAATAAAACAAAATATAATCAAATAAGAAAGAATAAGGATAACAGTAACTATTAATTTTTAGTTGACTTGTTTTAGTTAGGAAATATGTGATTAATATAAATAAGTAATTTTTGATTTGTTTGATTTGGTTAAAAAATATGTGAACCCAAATACCAACAAAGGAAATTAGCCTTTTTTATTCCATAACCCGCTCCCTGAAGTTATCCAACTAAACGGCCTGTAAATATGTGATTAATATAAATAAATAATTACTTATTTATATTAATTATGTATATCATAAACTATAAATTACATATTTAAATTATAATTATGTATATTTAAATTATACACTATAAAGTGCACATATAAAAGCATTATTAAATTAGGGTTATATTCCTTGCCATTTCTAAACAAATATGTGATAAATTTTGGAATTATTTTTTACATATTTATTATAAGTAAAAACATCAATAAAGTTATACTATTTTGTACAAAATTTTTCACATATATTTCTTAGATGATGTGAAAGTTTTCAAGTATATAGCTTAATGTTACCCTTAAATTACATAGTTTTTGCTGTCCCTTAAGTTACATAACTTCAACTTATAGTCGAAATCATTTTCCATGAAGTGAAAACGGTGGAATTTATGATCTATAATCATTTGTGTCTATATAATTTATGTAAATTAATTTATTTATAAAACAATACATAAATATTACAACTAGAAACACATCCTATGATATTAAGGTTAACTTGTTAGTAAATGATATTTGCAAAATACTAATAAATTGTTTGAAAAAAAAAAAGGTAAATACACTACAAATAGAACAAAGTGTTATTTTATGGAAAGTAAGCTAAAAAGAAAATCTTTTACTGGAAAGAAAAAACATGTATCAATGAAAAATGTACTTGGATGATACGTTCTTAAATAAGTCATACCACTATGTATGTACTACATAAACATAAAACCTAAATTAAGAATACCACCCTAATTTATGAATGCTTTTAAAAATTAGTTATAAACAGTTTTAATTTTTATTACCAAATGAAAAATTATTTTAAAAGATGAAATCATACAAAAAATAAAATAAAATAAAATCAATAGTAGAAATGGGGAAAACCCTTTAAAGTAAATAGACAAATCCCAACGAAAGGATTCAATTACTGTTAGAACAAAATTGATGATTAATTTAATATCAAGGTAATCGATCTTTCAGTGATGAATTTACCAACTTATCCCCATTTTTATAGGTTGCAATTAATATTTATGAATGTCAAGGCATAACTAATTGAGAAAATTTTTCTGAATTACTTTGTCATGCGTTCCTATTTTCATTAAGGACGGCAAACTAATTAGTGGGTTAGAACCATCAACTTGCAATACAAACACCGAGGATTTAGATTTAAAATACCATTAAAATTATAATCTTCTTATTATTATAAAAGTCACATAAAAGTCATGGCACTCATTTCCACCCAAATGTATTATGTGGCAAGTATTTTTCACTTGTTAAGAAATGAGAAGAATTTTTATTTATGTTTTATTTTTTCTTTTCTTTTTCAATTCAAATCATGGAGAGAATTTTCATATTTATTTATTAATAATAAATAATTTATTTGAATTATCTGTTTTTTTAGTTTTATTGTATTATATTATTGAGTAATTAATTTAATTTTTAATTTTTTAAATTATTAAATAATATTTTGATTTTTAATATTTAAATTATTTTTTTGAGTAATGTAATTTTTATATTCATTTTAATATTATTGAAATGATTTTCAACATGAAATTTGGTGGTATTTAAATATTTAATATTAAAAATAAAAATTAAATATATTTTAATATTTTAGTGAGTTGTGTAATTTAAAATTTAAATAATTTTAATGATATATCATTTAATTTTTAAATTGTAAAATAAATACTATATATCCTTATTATTTATGAAAATTATCTATTTAAAAAATTTGATAATATTATCTACATTGAATTTTTAATTCAAATTTATTAATAGATTTCAATTTGAATTATTTTTATACGTATTAAATAATTTATATATAAGTAAACAGTTATATTTATGTAGAAATAATATTATCAACACATAATTAATAGTATCTAATTATGATTTAATAAATAATATTTATATAAAAATTCTTACTTTATGAATTTTCATATTATCTTTAAATATTAAATACTAAATTTAATATTTCATAATTTTTCTTTTTAAAATTTTTATCACTTTTGAATACTTATTATAATTTTAATTTAAAATATTTCTGAAACATTTATAGAAAAATATTCTTGAAATGTATATTGTTTTGAAGATAATATATTAATTATGATAGTTTATAAACTTTTATTAATTAAATCTTCTAGCATAAAGTAGTTAATTTAAATTTTTAAATAAAATAATTTATAAATAAATTCACTTAAGTATTAATATATTAAGAATATATTTTTGAAAAGATGAGAAAAATTCAAATGATAAATTTAGCTAATTCAAAATACTAATGTAATAAATTTATTAAATTAAAAAATAATATCTTTTTACAATTAACACAAATATAATTATAACAATTATATAATCATTTAATATATAAAAATATGATGATAATTTATATATATTTTAATACATTATAATTTAAATCTAAATTTACATTACAAATTGTTATTAAATATAATCAATTAAAATTATGCATAGCACGAAATACAGTCTAGTTATTATTATGTAACAAGTCTCGTAAATCTAAAAGTGACCCCTTATTGAATCTTATATTAATGGTTAGAATTAAAATATAAAATTATGTAAATTTTTTAAATGATTATGTGATTTTAAGTGATAATTTAACTCTAATCATTTATGTAAAATCAAATAATCACAATTAGAGAGAGAGAGAGAGAGAGGGGCTTTGGAAAAGGGGAATGGATTGATTTTGCTGGATAGATACTCTAGGAGGCTTTTTGCTCAATAATTTTCTTTGGTGGGTCATTGGTTTCGACTATTGTTTCAAATAATGAGATTTTAAAGTACTTCTGGAATTTTGAACAAAATTATTGAGGCCACAAAAATATAAATAACGAGGAATTTATGAGAAGGTAATTAATATTGTTTAGAAGGCTAAGTGCATATAATTCGAAAATAAGTTAAAAAAAATGAGGGAAATATATAAATATATATTTATTTATTTTGATCAAGACAAACAAAACTTAGATGGGTCTTACATTTCTATTTCAGTTGTTTGACAGTTGACACTAACTTGTGATGTCGGGAAGGAAGTTGATTGGAAAACAAAAGAAAAACGACAACCCATATTCTGAAAACATCTTTTCGACGTCTAGGCAGCAATATCTTTACAGAAAATATCAAAGAAACTTTTTAAATATCTTCAAAAGCCATTCGAGAAAAATCCATACCAATCCGCAAAAGACTTTAAATTGATGCAATAGTAATATTAAGATATTAAATATAATGTTATGTGATACCATCTTAATATTGTTATAAGTCTAATTATAAAGTAGAAGACATAAATTTCGTATTTAAATATGGAACATTGATGTGGGTTTACAAGAGCTTAGTCCTTCCAACTTCTCAATAGTAACTTTTGATGTGAGACTCTCCTAAAATCTTATTACTATAAAATACGTCTTTCGAATTAAAAAAACAGAAAGATTACATTGATTATATCTATCCAACAAAATTTTATTAAAATAATAATAGTTATGGAATGTGTTAAATTGCACATTTAGACAATTATCCCTAAATGAATTTAATAAATTTTAGATTAATTTTGATATATATATATATCCAGCTTCAATAAATTATTAAAATTTTTAATTTTCAAACTAAATCTCTTTAATTAAATTCTGAAGTGATATATTTAAATATATAATAAGATTATAACCAGATTTTAAATCCATGACACAGCAAATACTTGTTCAGTGGACAGGAATTGTAGTTACCAAGATAACACTTTCGAACGTAGTTCATGGTTTTTGTTTATATGTAGATTTTCTGCTAAAACAAACAAAACCAGGTAGTAGCTAGAAACTGCAAATAAGAGACAGGGGGAGCCGGGGAGGGCATTAAATAATAAATCTAATCAAACAGTCCATAATACTTTGGCATCTTCTTCAACAAATAAAAGAATATTAGGGTTAGCAATAATATAAACTATTAAGAACAAATTATACTTATTTCTTCTAAGATTGAATATATTTATATTATTTTATTTTATTTTTCAAAAATATATATATTAATTTTTATTTTTTATCATTTTAAATATACATTCATCTTTATTGTTCTAATAAAATAAGAAAAATAAATAAATATTTTTTAAAATAAAAAATATGAATGTAATTATATTAAATATTTTAAAAAAATGTAATTTGTTGGTAGATTAAAGTAATGAGCAGAAACTAGCGAAATCGAAAAGGTGATTCAAAGTTCGAAGTCAAACGAACTAGTGAAGCATTCGTATGTAGAATTGTTTAATGAAATTTAATTAAAAATGTTATCCTTACGTACTAATATTTTATACACTCTTTCACTTGACACATTTTAAATCAAAAGATCGACATTTTTAATGGGGCATCGATACTCCATAAAAATTTTAGAGTATTTTAAAAAAATTTCTATGGAGTAATTGAGGGCGCCCGTGGTTTCATTGAGATGGTTTTTGACCACATTGTTAGTAAGTCATACTCATCTATTAAAATATTAAAATTTTAATATTATTATTTATTATATTTTTAATAAATTAATTATTTTAATATTATTATTGATTGGATTCTAAAATTCAAGAGATAAATTTTTATTTATTAAAAATAATAAATAATGCTAACAAGAATTTGGTAGAACAGAATATATTTATGTGTACACCAAATGTATTTGGTTTAGATTGGTTTTAGAGAAAATTAAAATTCAAAATCGAAATTTGTGATTTGGTTATGGTTGCTTTACAATTTAGTTGATCTTTTTTTTTCTTTTTTTTTTTTGCATAAGAAAATACTATAATTGAAATAAAAAAAAAAACTACAAACACTCAACAGTCAAAATACCAGTGACAAAATCGAAAAGTTCAATTAGTCGTAAACCCCAGCTTCAATAATTCACAAATATTTGAACTTTAAATATTTTAATTGATAAATTATGCTTCATCAACTTTTTTAAGAGGTTGAATAATTTCATTGTTAAATTATTCTTTTTATATTAAGATTTATATTTTCTTATTTGATTCATATACTTTTAAAATATGATATTTTACATCAATGTCTAACACGCTTGTTTTATTTTCAAATGTGTGCATCTCAAATATTTCTTCTTGATAATTTAAAATGTAAAAAATAAAGAGTGAAAATTGAAAGATATCTAGAATAAATTAGTATCGATAAATATTTTTAATTTTTAGAGTTGAAACTCAAACATCCACTAATAATGAAATTTGGACATGAAAATATATTAAAGTAGAGTTTTAATATTCACAAATGATAGTTTTAATGATAAAAATATATTTGTAAAGAAAATTAATCACATAAAAGGTGGTTAAATGTATAGTTTATAAAGTTTAAGAAGATTATTTACATCTTTTTATAATTTGATATTTTTATAATTTGAAATGAATAGTTAAAGAGAATTCTAGATACTTTACCTCCAAAACAAATGTTGTGCCTAATGTGGATGTAGGGTTAGCATTGATGGACAAAATAATATAAAGTTCACTAGTGTTATTCTCATTTTTTTATTTTTATTCTTTGATCTACACCTTTTTGCAAAAAAATAAAAATCGATTGGATCTTACTTTGACTCTATTTTAGAACTCATTCTTTATCGGAGAGTGTGCTAAATTAATATCCAATTAAATATTTTTATATAAATTTAACATCAATTTTTTAAAAGCTAAATCGAATAATGAATTAAAAAATTAAGAAATTAGATTTAATTAATTTAATCAATTAAATTTATAATCAAATTATATGATATCATATAATAATAAATTGTTATAATATAACTTTTAAAATATATTTTAATTATGGTTATACCAAACTTTCACACCAATCCAGTGATAATCAGTGTGCCTTGCAATTTGTTTTCACAAGGTTGGAGGTTTGAATCCTTGATTTTGACCTTTCGAAAGAATTTACTTGCAGATCGATTCTTTGGAATTAAACTAATTTAGTGATTCCCTTTGATTCGTGATGATCCAATTCAAATCAACCAGTAAAACGAATCTAAGATATAAATCGAATTAAAACTATGAACAATTCTCGATTGAATCGATCCAACCGGTCATTTCAACTTTCACAAAACTGGTTAGCATAGAATCACACATGATGCAGCAAAGTCTAAGCAGAGCAGAGAAGGAATCAAAAGTAAATGATTAGTTTAATAAAAGAGAATTGAGAGTAAGTGTGAAAGCAAAAGTGCGTCCGAGGAAGATGATTTCATGAGTACGTGGGAGCGTGCTCCAATTGGATCCACTTCTCCGTGTTCGACGCTGCCTTGTCTTTCTCTATCTCTGTTCCCATCTTCCGTGCAGTTGCAGCCACATCAATGTCACAATCAGCTTTTATCCTCATGGTCATGGCCCTCACTGTTTCAGATTTTCATTGGCTACTGCAGAACATTCTCGTTAGGGTAAATTTTAGGTCACCATACATGCACGACCTGAGCACCCTCACTTTCTTATCTTATTAATCTTCTTTAATCGTAAAGAGATTAATACAATTTTTTATTTTAAAATTCATAATTTTTTTATTGAAATTCATTATTTCAATCCAAAAAAATATTAGATATAATTTTTTTACATTTTCTTTTAGTCATTTACTTATTATGTGTAGAAAGATAAACATAAGTTTTTTTTATCCCATTAATCATTATAGATTTGACTCTTTTTAGAGTATAAAATGCACTTTACACATTGGTTGATAGGAAAATGAATAACTCAAAATTTAATAAATAAAAATTAATTAAAAATTAATTTTCAAACTTATAATTATCTATTTTCTTGGTTTTCTCATGAATAATCATGTAACTTTCCACTTTACTATATTGGGAATGCATCTTAGATTTTAGGTAGTATTTGATTCATGAAATCATAGATTCTCAAGAATCTTAACATTGTTGGGAATGTGATTCTTAGGAATATAATTCTGGGAATGTCATATTGTCATATTTGGTTTAATTAAAAAAAATTTCTAAGAATGTTACAATATTATGTTTTAATCAATTTGAATATTTTCTAAAATATTGTTAAATTAACAAAATTACCCTCAATGAAAATTGTTAATAGTAAAAAGAGATAGGGGTGAGCAAAAGCTCGCACGATTTTATCCCCCGAGATTCCCTTCTGGCGTCGCTAGTGGAGTTCGACTCGAGCCCGAGGTTTCCATTGAAGTTCGATTCGGGAAAAAGCGCCTCACTTGGGGGGATGAATCCTCTACCCAAGGGGTATTGTCCCGTCTTAGCTCAGTGGTCTAGAGTGGGTTTTGTCCCTCTTTAGGCCAATTGGCCTCGAGGGCGCCTCGCTTGTGAAAGGAGGTATCCCCCCACCTTATAAGGCATAAGGTCACCCAACTTCTCATCGATGTGGGACTTCTGCTCACCTCTATCTCTTTTTACTATTAACAAAAATTAAATTGTAAACACCAAAAAGATGATTAGTCAACGATGGTACGTGGTGGTCAACAGTGAAAGGTAGTAGTGGGATGGAATAATGGTTAACGATGGAATATGGTAGTGAACGGTGATCAATAATAATAGATAGTGATAGACAGTGGTCAACGACAGTAGCTAATGATTAATAATGACGAGTGGTAATGGGTTAAAATGATAAGACACTAACGAAATGGTAGACAAAACAAATTTTTTATATGACTAAAACATTCCTTATATTATGGAAATGTAATATATTAGTCTCCCACATAGGAATATTTTAAGGAAATATTAGGTTAAAAATATTTCTAAATAAATTTTTCTAAATTTTAAATTAAATATGAGAATTTAACATTCTCTTAAATATTTTCAGTAAAATGAGAAATATTTTGTGAGCCAAATTTCACCTTAGAGGAGTTCAAACTGACTAGTGTGCATAAAAAATGAATCCCAGTCTCACTGTATATAAAAATTTTATATTTATCTTTCTTCAACATGATCAAAACATATTAAAAAAAAAAAGAATTCAATTCCAAAAATATTTTTGTATTTATTTCTTTTATAAATTTATAGTGAATTAAAGGAATTCCCATGTTCCCATGCACAGAAACCTTAGTCCAGCACTGACACACACAATTTTAACTATTAGGTTTTTCTCTTCTCTCTAATTAATCTAATGCATGGGGTCTTTGTAGAATTATTATTAATAATTAATTTTAGAAGGCTTGATTATATATTAATTTGCTTTTGTTTAATAATTAGTTATAATAGTCTACTTTTATTTAGATGTTACCTAGAAAAAAAACCTTTTTAATGTTTATTTAGAAAAAAGTTAGTATTAATTTATCAAGAATTATGATATTATTAACATATAATTGATATAAATGATTTTAAATTATAATCAAACAAGTTAAAGAGAAGATCACAATAAAATAGTTTATAATTAATTATAGATGGTTTAATCTTATCAAATACACTCAAAATAATTTTGTATTTGTCTTTTTTTTTCTTTGGTAAAATTTTATGCATAGTGATAAATTTACACTATCCTGATACTAAAAAGAGCCTGACTCCACAAATTAGTGACTACACCTTTCTTGTTGGGTGATGATAGTGTGAAAATTTAACACAACTCGTTTGATTACAATACCTGTTAGCGGTACCTTGGAGCACATGGATATAATAATTACATGATGACTAATGTTGAATGCACAATTATTTTTTTTTTATTATAGGTTCATAATTAGAAAATAATAAGTTCAACTTATTGCAATGAGTCTGGCAGGATACCTTCTCACTCTAACTTTGAGTTAATTATGAAAACAAGAATTGTAAATTTTGGAATTTTCTATTTATAAAATGGATTTTCTCATAAATTCATGGCATTATCAACATTTAGATTATATTCTCAAAATATCCCAGATTAGTTATATAATTATTGTTCAATAACTAGAATATCTTTTCGTAAAAAAAGAAAAAAAGAAAAAGAAGAAGACTCAATGATATCGATATTGCTATTTTTTATATATATTATTAATGAAGTATGATATTTTTACAGAATATTTGATTTAGTCACATAATTATTGTTCCATGACGAGCCTGACATTTGCAATAGCTTTTTAAAACATAAAAAAACTTTTATTTTTTTTATTTTTTCATTACTTACAAACTGATATCATTTTACATTGAATTCATGATGTTTTTAATGAAACAATGATGTGTACTAGATCAACAACTTTAGAGGTGTAATTAGCATATTTTATATTGGCACATAATTGTGCCCTTTGGAGTTTGAAGTCCCACTAGCAAGCTAGCTAAGGTTGCCGGCCGGTGTTTGCCTTCTCATCTCAACTAAAAGGCCATTTTCCATCTCATACATATCATATTTAGGATTCATATAGGTTTCCCTATTTAGAACCTTGGTGTCTTCTACATAGGATAGATTTCTGTGACTAAACACACTTTTATTAGACATTAGTATTAGAAAACTCTTTCTTGGTTGCCCTAGAATTTGAAGTTTTCTTCCTCACATTAATTGAATTCTTATCTCAAACGCCATAACCATATGACCTTCACCATTACAAATATAAAATAAAAGTTCTGTTGAACAATGATTTGACCGAATGTATAGATCTCCAAGGAATGATGCAACTAAATGGAATCTTTCACTAGATATTAGTGCGGCATTTAGTTACCACCGATTTCGATGAAGAAATCCGCTCTAGATCTTAACTGCTTCATCTTGTTCATAATGCTCATTTTTATACTTTTTCTAAGGTTTAATCAATTAATTCATTACGTATAAATCAGTTAAAGCCCATTCTTGGTGCTTTTTACATACGAGAAAGCAAGTGATATTTGTCATTTTCAAGTAATTCTTTGAAAAATTCGCTTCACCCACGATATAAAATATCTTAACTATTAGTAAATAAAGCAGTAACACATCATTAACAAATTAGATACGATGGCTCAGTTCATAAAATTTGTTGTGTTCAATCATCATATTTTAAACTAGGTCAATTGATAAGATTTATTATTTTCCATCATCATATCTTAGATTTGAATCTCGCTATTAACAATCTCAAAGCATTAGATGATTTATAAGTAATATTGTAAGCCTTCAAAAAGGTAGAAGACAAGTTCTACCCTAAAAGATCCCGGATAAATCTAATATATAAAGAAGGACAAAACTTTTCAATAAACATTAAATATCACTTAAGTGCTCATAATATGATGTAAAATTGTTTCTTGGTTGCTCTAGAATTTGAAGTTTTCTTTCTCACTTTAATTGAGTGAAAATACTCAATAAATTCATATACACGCATTCTTAAATCTAAACCCCTTTTTTGTTAAATTAAAAAAAAAAAGCTCATATTTCTCACACTTAAACATAATTGATCCAAAACAATTATTAAATCAATAAATTATATGATCTAAAAAATTAGGTGAAATTGTTTAAATAATTAAACTTAATGTATTATATATTATAATCCATTCTTAAATTTATCCTATGTGAAGTTTTATAATATTCTAACGATCTAACATGAATAAAATACATACATTAGTTATTATCATCGGTCGGGCAGCATTAAAGTTTAACTTTACCTAGTATTTTAATGAAGAATCAAGTTCACTTTTCATATAGAGTTGGACGATTCTCTGATCATACTGCTTGACAGAATCCAAGAATTGAAATTTGAGTTAGCTTATAACATATAATAAAATTAAGGATATGTGGAAGTGTATAATAAATTTTAAAATTTGTTCTTGATTGAATCTTTAACATATTAAAAACCCTTTCAAATGTCTGTCTTATTCTTAGGAAGCCTCCCCTTTCATGCACCATGTGACGTGGTGTTAATGGGACAGAAACCTGAATCAGTTCCTGCTTGGACCAATCGATTTAGTCCACTTTTTAAACACGATTTATGATTCTTTCAATGTTATTTTTGGGTATAGAAAAGTGATGAAATAGAGTTGCAACAAAGTTTTCAAGTTTTACACATGACGAGAAGATTTGGTAGCAAGATTCTGTCCTTCAAATTAATTGACCTTTTTTTTTAATGGTTAGAGTGGTTAATTTATTAAATTTATACATGTAAAAATTGAAATTAAATCCAAAATACAAAAAAAGATAAAAATTTAAAAAAATCATTCAATGTCATTTGAGATAAATACTTTCAACCGAAATAATTGAAATTTAATTTATATAGAGGATTGGTTCCCTGAACTCTCATTATTCTTTCCCTCCCGTAGCATTTGGCATAATCCAAGGGCCGATAACTCTGGGAACTTTTTTAACAGTTTAGCATTTTTTTAATGATAGAAAATTTGATTAATGCTAGCATTCTTATTAATGTTTTGGCTCTCATTATTATTCTGAGAATTTCTCTCTTTTATTGTCTCGAGTTTAAATTCAAAATATTGTATGATTAGGTGACTTGTCACTTCTTCTATGAAAAACAAATGATTAATTAATTGGTTTAATGCAATTTTAACCTAGTATTGTGGTTCAGTGCTTAGAAATTATTCACTTAAGTATAAGATATTAGTTTTAATTAATTTGCTTGACAAGACGTTTGTTTGATGTGGCTAAACTTAAGCACAACATACTGACAGTGATTAATGTATATGTCATGTTACTCTATAATGTTCACGAAATTAATCAATCCTCCTCTGAGTTCAATCCACAAAATGTTTCGACCTATCTATGGTTTGAATACTTCCTAACAAATCTATTGACTATAATCTTAATTTAACCAATTAAAAAAATAGGATGCGGTTTCAACATTTCTCAATAAAAATCATATGCATGTATGATATTTCCTTCTTGTCTATTTATGTGCCTAGAAAATATCTTTCCATAAATCTAATAAAAATACTTGAATTTAAAATTTTCAATAAATTATTCAAAATTTTCATTAGTGGCTTGGCCTTTAGGAAATATTATCCTGAAATTAAGCAAGCTTCAAAATTCAATGGATTGGTGTTTGAAAAGAAGAAAACTTGAATTCTTATCTTAAATGCCATAACCATATGACCTTCACCATTATAAATATAAAATCAAAGTTCTGTTGAACAATGATTTGACCGAATGTATAGATCTCCAAGGAAAGATACAACTAAATGGAATCTTTCACTAGATATTAGTGCGGCATTTAGTTACCACCGATTTCGATCAAGAAATCCGCTCTAGATCTTAACTCTTTTATCTTATTCATAATGCTCAATTTTATACTTTTTCTAAGGTTTAATCAAATAATTCATTACGCATAAGTCAGTTAAGGCCCATCCTTGGTGCCTTTTACGTACGAGAAAGCAAGTGATGTTTGTCCTTTTCAAGCCAATCTTTGAAATATTCGATTCACCTTCAATATAAAATATCCCATCCATAAGTAAATGAAATAGTAACACATCATTAACAAATTGGATTTGGTGGCTCAGTTCATAAAATTTGTTGTATTCAACTATCATATTTTAAATTGATTCAGTTGATGAAATTAATTATTTTCGATTATCACATCTTAAATTTAAATTTTATTATCAATAATCTCAAAGTATTAGATAATCTATAAGTAATATTGTAGATCCTCAAAGAAGTAAAAAATAAGTTCTAATCTAAAAGATTCTGGATAAATCCGATATATAAAAAAATTTAATTTTTTTTAATAAATATCGAATATCATTTAAGTGCCCAACATATGGTGTAAAAGCCCTTTATAATGTAAATATATTGGTAGAGTTTTAATAGGTTCTTAAATGGGCAGGATCATGTGATTGCTCATAACATAAAACTTTTCTAAAATTTTATTAAATTAAAATTATATTTTTGTCTCAAAAAGTTATTGCTCATAATGATGGATTCGTACGTTGGAGGATCTTTACAAGTTTGTTTTTGTCGGTTTGCTTTTGTTTGTGTCTCTAATGCTTTATGACAGAGAAATGGTGTTTCCTAGCAGCTACTGCGCATGGGCTTTTGCATATTCACATATATTATGTTAATAAACCTATGATACTCCACTAATTAATTAGAAAAAGGCCTAATCCCCTAATTATATATGTTTTATTCCTCGTTGGGGCTTGCACTTATGCAATAAATTAAAAGTTATAAACTACAAGGCCAGATGCATAAGTGCAAGTCTTTACATTTGTGCATTTTGGTATTGCACTTTATGAATAGTTTTTTTTTTTTTTTTCAAGATCTCAACTGTTTATCCTCTGCCTAATATCGCATAACACATGTGGGAG
>JANHAO010004687.1:0-23808 GCA_026873985.1 Saraca asoca | reverse complement strand
TATTTGGCTCAACTGATGAAAATCTATGCAAAAAGTTTTCAAAACTGATGCAAAATGAATTTGAAATGTCAATGATGGGTGAACTAGCGTTTTTCCTTATACTTCAAATTAAACAGATAGCTAAAGGAACTTTATTATATCAAACTAAGTACACTACTGAATTGTTAAAGAAATTTCAATTTGATAAGTGTAAACCTATAGGAACTCCTATAAGTCCTTCTTTAAAATTAGATAGTGAGCCAAATGGTAAAAGTGTAGATCCTACATTGTTTAAAGGAATGATTGGTAGTTTGTTATACTTAACTGCTAGTAGACCTAATATTATGCTTAGTGTATATGTATGTGCTAGATATTGAACTAATCCTAAAGAATCACAGTTGTCTTCATTTAAAAGAATTTTTAGATACTTGATACAACTAAAAATCTAGGACTCTGGTACCCTAAGTCAGATAGTTGTAGTTTATTAGGATATTTTGATGCAAATTATGCTGGAAGTAAAACAGATAGGAAAAGCACTAGTGGTGCTTGTCAATTTATTGGACATTCATTAGTTTTATGGTCTTGCAAAAAGTAAAATTGTGTTATATTATCTACTGCTGAAGCTAAATATATTGCTATTGGAAGTTGTTGTGCTCAGATTTTATGGATGAAACAACAACTTTTAAGTTATGAATTGAAGTTTCAAAAAATTCCAATACTTTGTGACAACACAAGTGTAATTAACATAACTAAAAATCCAGTAATACATTCTAGGACTAAGCACTTTCAAATTAGACGTCATTTTTTGAGAGATCATATTCAAAAAGGAGATATTTCAATAGATTTTGTTCAGATAGACTTTTAGTTAGTAGATATTTTTACAAAACCTTTAGATGAGAAAAGATTTATATTCATTAGAACAGAAATAGGTATGTTAAATCCTGAATAAATTGAACTAAACTAAAACTATTTACTGTTGTATAATTCTTATTTGATTTGTTATGTTTGTCATTTTAATACAAAATCTGACTTAAGCATAAGAGCTTTTTAAGTTTATTTTGTAGGTCTATGATTACAAGTTTATCCATGTATAAAAACTGATTTTTACACATTACATCGAATTCAGCATCGATGTATTACTTTTTCATTCATATACATCGGTTGTTACATAGATTTTTCTTTCAAAATCTTGACACTTAAATCGGTGTAGAAAATTTCAAATGTTTCTGTACAATCTTTTTCACTACATCAATTGATTACATAATTGATGCAGAAACAGAAACATTCATAAATTGAGGGGGAGTAATGATTTTTTTCCAATTTCTTTCCTGCTTCCCATGTTTTGCTATTATTTTGATGTTTCAAAAGGGGGAGAAAAAGCATATAGCTTTATTTTAGATGATTACCTCCCTCAAATTTCTTTTACTTTGAACCTCATTTAAAATTGTTTATCAACATAAAAAAAGGGGTGATTGTTAGCCTAGATTATTCTAAGCTACATATTTTCTTTGGTTTTAATGTTGAAAAACAATTTTTATCTAAAAATTTGTGTTAGTGTTTTGATTTACTTTGTAGGTTCAAAGATATTTGATTCAAGATTTAAGAGATCCAAGTTTAGTTTTTAGGACTTATTTTATTTTAATAGGATCTTTTGTAAATATGCTCAGATAATGTTTGATCCAAATGTTTTTAATTACACAATGAGGTAGAGAAATTGCTTGAAGAAAACAACTCTTTTTAAATAATTTTTTACATCATATTTCGATGTGACATCGATGCACTGGAGAACTTTTGAAAAGCTCATGTTTAAATCGAAGTCACACTAATGCGTGAAGGAAATCTTTTTATCGAAGGTTAGGAAATATGGCTAGTTCGATGTTGTAATCGATATGAAGGCTGTGTATAATAGACTATACATTAATTACACTTCGATGCATTAATGAATAACAGACTGTAATCAATGCTACTTCGATGCAGCAACTGAAAATCAATTTTCTATTACAGATGGTTACAACAGATATTCAAGCCTAACTGCCTTCCCTATATAAATGTTTTCACACAGTTTTTCTTCATAATTCAATACGAAAACACTTGAGAAAGAGCTTAATGCGATTTTCTCTCTATTTCATCACTTCTTTTGAAAATTCTTCAAGCTGATTGGATCAAAGATTACTTGAGGTTATTATAGTTTGTTTAAGATATTCATCTCAAACTCTGGTATTGTAATTTCTATCCTTCCCTTATTCTATTTCATTCATTTGAGATTTCTAGGTGTTAGAAATCTGTATAGGTTTAGAAGAGCCTATTGTAATTCCTCTAGGTTACCAAGATACCTGTCAAATTCTTATGTGTTTGTTGTAAAAACTGGCATTTCAGGAGCCTGTCAATACTGATAGTTTTTATTTCTAATTCAGAGGTTTTTTGGTTGAGAAAGATCAAGTGGAGTAGACTTGAATTACGGTTTCAATTCAAGTTGAACCACTCTAAAAATCTCTGTCTTCAATTTTCTTTCTTTACTTGCATTTTTAATTATTCTTTCTATCAATCTTTAATTTCTACTATTTTCACATCTACTGGTTATCAATTCTCTTTATATCTCATCAAAAGAATGATTTTTGATACTGGTGTATATAATTCTCCAATGAGAAAAGTGCAAGATCTATTTAATTCTGCAATTTAATTTTTTGTTACGGGGACCATCAAGGGATTACATGGTGTGGCCCTTAGGACAATGACCTTCATAGCTTTAACAGCCGACCCAGCATCAACATCAATAGGCCCCTGACTGCGAGGAGGCACCCTTGGTTAGAACCATATTCACCATCCACACTGGATCCCATGTGGCTGGAATGTCAAAGAGGTCGCACGAGCGGTATGTGTGAGAGACGGGTCATGTTCTACTCACGAGGCACGATGAAGCTAAAAGACTAGCAAAAAAGGCTAGAACGAGCTCTGCTTGCATCACCTTTACTTATGAAGATGCTTAAGGAGTACATTTTCTACACAATGATGCACTAGTTATTTGGGCCAGAATTAGCAATGTCGAAGTGTGGAGAATCATGATTGACACATGCAGCTCGGTAAATGTGATGTACAAGTAGTGTTTTGATCAAATAGGCATCGACCTTGACCAACTTCAGCCTTCCTTGAAACCTCTTTTTAGTTTCACGAGAGACAAAGCGATACCTATGGGGCAAATTAAACTTCCAATTACCTTCAGAGATTCCAACTACCAAGCCACGACCCTTATCAATTTTCTAATCATTGATTCTCCATTAGCATATAATGTGGTGTTAGGGTGATAAGTGATAATTGACCTAGATATGGTCATATAGCCCAAAATGCTCACCATCAAGTTTTCAACCCCTAACAGAGTTAGATGTGTGTGTAGAGAGCAACAAGTGGCCACGTGTTGTTACAAAGACAAGGTTGAAATAAAGGTAAGAGGGAAGAAGATCGATGTGGTTTCTGGAGGAGAGCTGCGACTTGCGAGCTCAACTGAGGTTAGCTACGACCAAGACCCTCGTGAAGTAGAAGCTAAAAAGATGACCAATCCAGTAGAAGAACTTGATGATTTTCAAGTTAGTGAGGCAGATTCCGAGAGATGCCTCAAATTATGAAAGAATCTTTCCCCAGGTTTGAAGGCAGAGCTAATTGAGTTCCTTAAAGCAAACCTTAACATCTTTGCTTGGAACCATGAAGACATGGCCGAAATCGACCCAAAGGTCATGTTGCACAGACTAAACATTGATATTTGCCATAAGTTAGTCCGCCAAAAGCGAAGGCCTATGACTGTCGAACGCTATACAGCTTTAAAGGAGGAGGTGGATAAGTTTTTAGCTAACAAGTTTATCTGGGAAGCCCATTACCTGACCTGGGTAGCCAATCCTATGTTAGTCAAAAAGAAGAACGAGAAGTGGAAAACCTATATTAACTTCATAGATCTCAATAAGGCATGCCCAAAAGATAGCTTCCCCCTGCCCAGAATTGACCATCTCATGGATGCGATGGCAGGCATCAACTCCTTAGCTTTATGGATGCTTACTAGGGATATAACTAGATCCCCATGGCCACACAAGACGAAGAACACACCTTGTTCATAATTGACCGTGAATTGTACTGCTATAAAGTGATGCCTTTTGGGTTAAAGAATGTAGGAGTAACTTATCAGTGGTTAGTGAATTTAATGTTCAAAGATCAAATTGGAAAAATGATGGAGGTGTATGTGGACAACATGTTAGTGAAATCCAAGCAGGTCGCCAACCATGTCCACAACCTAGGAGAAATGTTTCAAATCCTGAGGAAGTATCGAATGAAATTGAACCTGTATAAATGTGCGTTCAGGGTCATTTCAGGGAAATTCCTTGGCTTCATGGTGAATAGCAAGGGGATCGAAGCAAATCCTAAAAAAATTAGAGCCCTTCTTAACATGAGATCCTTCACTGGAGCCAAGGACGTGTAAAGCCTAAACAGCCAGGTCGTAGCACTCAGTAGATTCATATCTAAGGTGACAGATAAGTGTGTTCCCTTCTTCGATATCCTGAGAAAGGCGAAGAAGTTTGAATAGACACAAAAATGTGAGATTGCCTTCCAACAGCTCAAAGAGTATCTCAGATGAGCTCCACTCTTGTCCAAACCAAAAGAAGGCGAGAAGCTAATCATCTACTTGGGAGTATCCCAGTATGCCCTTAGTGCAGCCTTAATGCGAAAAGAAGGTGGAGCTCAGTTCTCAATTTATTATGTGAGTAAAAGATTACTAGACACTAAGACAAGATACTCACCTATGGAAAAGCTCACCTACTACCTGGTGATTGCATCAAGGAAGCTGTGACCCTATTTTCAAGAACATAGCATAAAAGTGCTTATACGGTTCCTTCTCAGACAAGTGTTACAAAAGACGGATGCTTTAGGTTGGTTACTCAAATGGGCAATTGAGTTAGCACAGTTTGATATCAAATACAAGCCTAGACCAACAATCAAGGGCCAAGCTCTAGTAGACTTCATTGTGGAGTTCACTAGACCTATACAAGAAGAAGTAAAGACCTTAGAAGCTCCATGGTGGGAATTGTACATTGACTGGTCGTCGAGCGAATAGAAGGCTGGGCAAAGGTGTTTCTCGTTAGTTCTGAAGGGCATAAGATCCTTTGTGCATAAAGATTTGACTTCCAAGCCATGAATGATGAGGCTGAATATGAAGCATTATTAGTTGGACTGCGATTGGTGAAGGAGGTGTGAGCTGAAAGATTAAAGATCTTCAGCGACTCCCAGCTTGTTGTTTGTCATGTACGGGGAGAGTACTAAACTTAAAGGTCAAAAATGACTGTCTACCTCCAAAAAGTCCAAGAACTATTAAGCTCTTTTCAACAATACAAAGTCAATCAAATACTATAAGCCCAAAATACGCATGCTGATGCTTTGGCTTGCCTGGCCATGATTGAAGATGCTGACTTCCTAGGGGCACTTCCAGTAGAATTCCTTCCTTCCCTGAGTATAGAAGAAAAGGATACAGTAATGGTGCTTACCACTGCCCGGGACTTATGGATGGGCTCAATCATTCACTACTTGCAGAACGATGCTAGAGAATAAACTCGAAGCATGGTGACTTCAAGCTCGAGTGGCCAGATATTGCATCTATGATGATGTGTTATACAAAAGAAGGTTCTCAACCCCGCTCCTAAGATGCATTGATGACCGAGACTGTGACACCATCCTGAATGAAATTCATGCCATTGTGAAAATCATGCTGGGGCCTATCTCTAGCCTAAAAGGCTCTCCGACAAGGATTCTATTAGCCTACGATGAAGCAAGACGCTATCAACCTTGTTAAGAAGTGCGACAAATGCCAAAGATTCACAAGGATCTTTCGAGTCCCACTAGCCTACCTACAGCAAATGGTCAGTCCATGGCCCTTTGTGATTTAAGGCATGGACCTGATTGGGCTACTCCCAATAGCTTGCGAAAATTGTAAACATACAGTGGTATCTATGGATTATTTCATCAAATGGGTAGAGGCAAAGGAGCACATAGAGATCTCTTCTGTAAAGATTGAAAAGTTCATATGGAATAATATCATTTGTAGATTTGAAGTCCCTTAACAGATTGTAACCGACAATGGGACTCAGTTCAATAGCAAGTAGTTCATTAGGTTCTGCGACAATCTCACGATCATGAAGAGCTTCTCAGCTGTAAACCATCCATAGGCCAACAGATAGGTTGAGGCTGTTAACAAGATCATCAAACAGATCTTGAAGAAGAAGTTAGAGGCCAAGAAGGGAGCATGGGCAAATGAGCTATCGAAAGTGCTTTGGGCTTACAGAACCACAGTCTATAATGCCATAGGAGAGACTTCTTTCTCGATGGTATATGAATTTGAAGCAATGATCCCAATAGAACCTGAAGTGGAATCACAACAAAGAATGACTTTTGATCTAGATGACAATAATCAACTACTCACTATGAATCTCAATCTAATGAAGAGACAAGAGAAAGAGTTTGCCTTAGGATCACGACTTACCAGTAACAGGTTACGAGGTATTATAACCAAAATGTTTGAGCCTAAAACTACAAACCTAGTGGTCTCATTTTGCACTTTGTTCTCCTTAGAGCTCATAAAGCCAGTGAGGGGACCCTAGGACTGAACTGGGAAGGTCTGTATCTTATCAAAAAAGTCATTGGCAACAGAGCTTATCACTTGTCAGATATAAATGGGGTAGAATTTTTCAAGCTTGGAACGCTGAGCATCGCTGTCCTTACTACCAATAAAGACTTCAATTTTATAAAAGATTATTCAGTAATAAGTGAAAGTATCTAAGTGATTCTTTGAATTTTTAAGCATGTATTTGATTGTTCTTAAATAAAGACTCAATAAAGTCTTGCATGTGAGGCAAGTTATTTTATAGATGAAAGATGTTAGCTGAAATGCGATCCATTAGGTATTCGTTCTCACCAAGTTATATATATGAGGCATTCAAGTGTATAGAGATTGAGAGAAAATAAAGCAAGAATGCTGCAAAAGTCCATTCAGAGTTCTCTTCAACAAAATAAATTTATACAAGTCCAGAGCCTAATACAAAGTTTGAGAAAGAAAATGCAAAGTTATACAAAATGTCATAGCCTACGATACTAGATCTTTGTGAGATGGTCCTTCTTGGGACAAAGGGTCAGTAGGAGGAGCAATAGGGTTGTCCACCACTTGGTCACCAATGGTCTCAGCGATTTACAAATCATCCTCCTTTTTAGTAGCACCCTCGATGGGAGGAGCTTTAGTTGCGGACTATGCATCCTTTTTCAAAGATTTGGTTTTAGCAGCTCTATTCTTGAAACACTTAATAGCATTAAGGGCCTCCTGTTTGAAAAAGGAGAAGTCCATTTTTGGATGTTGCTCCCACAAAGTGTAGAAGAAGGAAGAACTAGTTTTAGATTTCACCTTCTCTGCTGCTACTGTAACTAATAAGGTTGTCGCTGTCTTAACCTTAGCAGCCTTCTCTCTAGCTACCTCAAGCTCTTTCACAGCACCTTCGACTCGCTACTCCACTACTCTCACTCGCTGCTCCACTACCCCTACTTGTTGATCTATTATTTCGACTTGCTTCATAGCCAGTTTAGCCTGTTGAAAAGCCAAGTCCAAGTTGATCCTCACTTTTGTCAGGTCATTGACTATCTTACTAAGGTTTAATGAAATAGCTTCATGATCTGCCACTTTACGAGATAAGGCAGCCTCGGCATCCTTAGTTTTCTCCCTTAATTCCAAGACCTCAACGGTGACAATGGCTAGATCATTCACCAGACTTGCCTTCTTCTCAACATGAGCTCAAAGCGCCTTGTGTAGCTTTATCAATGTTAGCAAGTTCTGAAGAACAAAATGGTCCAGTTAGATTACAAAAAGTGTAGAAGAATCAGGGTAAAAAGACCTAACTTACCAGTATGTAATGACAAGATAAATAGCTCACCAATCTTTTGAGTGAGTGGTCCTCGGACTCTAACATGTTGGCCTTCTGGTAGGGCCCCAGGATTGCACCAATGTCATTCAGGAGGCAACCCAAGCATTCCTTTGTCTTCGAGCCAAACTCAATAGGCTATTCCTCACCCTTGACCTTGGGCATAGCTCGCTTCTGGGCCATAACAACTTTCTTCCCCTTGTCCCTCTTTTATTTTTTAACAGGGGGCTCAGAGGGGAAAACGATCCTCGTTATAGTAACCATCTCAAGATATGAGGGAGAAACTGGTTCCTACGAGGATATTACCGCTAGGGCTGAAGGTTGGCTCTCAACAATAAAGAGGACATCAGTGTCAAAAGTCAGTGAAGTCTCCTCATCAAGATTAAATGGCGGCTTCTTGAGGATTAGCTTCATTATATCTTTGTAATCTTCAAAGTTTGCTGGATCAATCTCCTTAACCTGATGAACTCCGATCTCCCTAGTGAGCTCGATTTCTACAGCTGGAATGAGTTTGTGGGAGCACAAAAGACTCCCGTCAAAATGGAAGTTATTCTAGAGATCTTATAAAGCAGCAAACTGATCTAAGATCCTAAGCTCTGTAGCCTTAAGTGTTGGCTTCCTGCCAGTCCTGTCTGTAAAATGAAACTAAGTTAGAACCAGAAAAATAAACATGAATAATTCATCAAACTCGTGCATCCTTAGCTCGCTCACCAGGAGTAGGGACGAAACTAAAATTTTAAAGGTCACACAGAGATAGACATGATACATAAAACCAACGGGTTTTATAGTTTCCCACATTAGACTTACCTTTGGTGTCTCCTTGCAGCACTATTTTCTTGTATTTGGTCGGTCGAGCTGAGAAATAGTAAATCTTGTCCATCGAGGTCGCACTCTTGATGCTATACAGGTAGTAGAAAACCTCGACCGATGGCGATGAGAGATTATTCCTCAGGTATACAGGGCCAAGGAGGTGAGCTAGGCATAGGAGTTTGGGGTAAGCTGGAACGGACAAAGTTTGACTTTATTTAGAAAATTAATAATCTATGGGTGTACCGGAAACCTAAAACCAGCAGTAAGGTGCTAGTAGCTAATGGCAATGAACCCTCAGGGTGGATAAGCAGCAAAATCATCTAGGGAGGGCTCCATGACATGACATCCTCTAGGGAGTCGAAATGTCCAGATTGTGGATAAGAGCTCACAAAAGCAGATAGTTGAAACACATAGATTTAACATTAGATGAATTGAAGGTCGCTAACTGGTAATGGCCTCCGAGCCTCCAATGGGGTTTAGACGAGCACTGAACTCTTCAACGACCTCACCACTCCTCGAGGTGGCTTCGCTATTATGTCGCACCAGCTCCTTACTTTGTCTCATGGAGTTGGGTTCCCCATCACTTGTTATTCAGTTACCTCTACGTTTGTGAGCTACTATCTACATAAAAAAGAAAAGACAGTCAGGTCGCTGAAGGCAGACCATACCGAGAAAACTAAGACTAGCAATTTCTTGTATGGCTGGTCACACATACACCTTAAGTCACCTAATCTAAGGCCCAGACTCTAGAAGTCAAGGGAGACTCTATCATTGGGATGCCAAAGCATAGAAAACTAACAAGGAATCTGAAATGACAATTGAAAACCCTAAAGGTTACTAATAAATCAGACAGGAGAAATAGACCAAACATAAGAAAATGCACAAGCAATCAGCTTTAGCCAACAATCTAAACCTTCTAACTGTGTGTGATTAAGCCTCTTACAAACCATAAAGTAACATACAGAAATCACAAGCTAACGAGAGAGGACTCACTATGTCAATCGAAGAAAAAGGTTCAAGAAATATACAGAATTGGCTTTCAGAGGGTAGAACTCAAATCTTGAACCTGGTAAGTGAGAACAATGCCGATAGTAGTGGGTGAAGACGACTAGACACTAGTTTAATGGGGAAGATGAAGAAGAAGAGTCTGAGAGCTTTGAGTTTCAATTAATAAGTAAGAGGGGCAAAAGAGTTCTCCTCAAGTTATATCAAATGAAGACTCATCGTTGGATTTGGGAACTTATCAAATACTCACAATCAAACGATCCATCGAACGTTAATTGTGAGTTGTTGCTAGCTTGGCAAAGACACTTATCGAGGCAGAAATGATTACACAGGACAGTGGTAGAAACCAAAGAGTCATAGACAAAGTGAGCAAAAGCATGCCAAATAGACCGTGAGATCGCAGATCACGAGCAATGGGCTACAGCCCTCGATTCACTCCGTATCCAAGAAGTGTCAGCTAAGGCGAACACCAAACTCTTATGTAGACTAAGGCACATCTGCATGACCTCCCAAAATTTCACGTCCAAGAAGTGTTAGCTAAGGCAGATACCAAACTCTTGCGTGGACCACGTCCAAGAAGTGCGAGCTAAGGTGAGCACCAAACTCTTGCACAGGCCAGGGTGCATCTATGTGACCTCCCAAAATTCCACATCCAAGAAGTGTCAGCTAAGGTGGGCACCAAACTCTTGTGCAGACCCGTGTCCAAAAAGTGCTAGCTGAGGCGCATCCGTTCAACCTTCCTGGGCACCAAACTCTTACGTGGGTTAGGTGCATCCGTGCAACCTACTCAAGCACTCTGGTGCTCAAACGTGCTACCAGCCCAAGTGCTCTAGTGGTCAAGTTCATCCCTGCAGAGGCACTCTAATGCTCAAGTTTGCTGTCATTTATGATGGGCTAATACAACCGATTGGTCATCCAACATGGCACATATCCTTTAAGTCATGATTTATTAACTGAAGTCCATTCATATTAATTCAATTAATATTATCCAAGGTCGATTAACCTAAGGAGCACTTATTTTATCTAACGTTTACCAAGTTATGATTTGCAGGGACTTATTCATGTTGCTAGCCGTGACCTACTAAATCGCTAATATGATGTGCTAGAGAAAAAATAGAATGCAAAGCTTCATTACAAAACCTCTTTCAACAAGGTGAATTTACATGAAGGTTCAAGGGTACAAGTCAAAGCAAGCCTACTGTTGACTGAGGAAGAGTTGAATGCCAGCAAGCCTGCAACTATAATACATAGGAGGAACTTGCTTTTAAGAACCAAATCTTGTGAGTAGCGAGTGAGCCAAACTACTCCAACCCTTCCTCAACTTCCACTCGAGCCAATGGCTTATCCAACTTAAGCATCCCTGAGGCACTTGGAGTGGGAGAAGCAACATTTGAGACAAGCAGGGTGGTTGCTCCAATTTCCCCTAGTCCTTCTGAGCAAGGAAAGCATCCTTCAGCTTCATCAAGCCACTCGAAGGCCTGAAGACACCCAATTCCACTGTATAAAGGGGGCAAAGGAACACAGTTGGAAGGCCTGAATTCCAACAAGCCACAAGGTCAACCAGCAAGCTTGACCATTCTAGCTCTTCTTTCCTATCCTTCTCCCAAGCTGAAAGCTCCTCCCTTAGCCTTGCAACTCCTGGGTGCTTGAAAAAATTGAACGGTTAGCTCGCCGGAGGACAAAAGAGCAAAAAAGGATAAGCTAAACTTGTTAGTGTCATGAGTAGGTTATGAAAGAATTCCCAGAATCCTCAAGGAGGAGTTCACCATGGGAACCACGTGCAGTAAGCCATTCACACCTTGCAATCTCATGCAGTAGACTATACACGCCCTAGAGCATTTCGTCGGAGGCTAAAACTTCAGAGATATAGAGGGCTCAGTCAATGTACCCATCTAGTTATTCCATGAAGCAGGGAAGGGAACTTCTCACGCCTTATATAGACCAGCCTGACCTCATCAAAGAGTCTAGAAGAAATCCAACTGTACTTAATTAAATAGCTTGGAAGAAAATGAGGCTGATACCCCTATGGCTATGAAATACACACGGTAAAAAGTATGGTCTAGAGTAGATGAAATGATAGGTTGAATGTAAAGACTTTAACCGCATAACAATCCACAAACAAAAACTTTGCCATCAAACTGCAACTCCTAATCCACAAAACAGACTAAGAGTCAGGGGTTTAATGTTATGGATATTTTTCAGATAATGCAAAATGGGCTAGCCGAGGCCCAATAAGAGACAAGTCCAACCAAAAAAGGCCCAAGGTCATTCAAAAACTGAGGTCACTCGAGAGAAGACACCAGCTCACCAGCCATGAGCCCAAAGCATAGGACGAGATCGAGATCCCAACTCGTTGAGGATGAACTCCAGCTTGCCAAGCAACATATGCAACCCCAGCCACCTACCGACGGACTCATTCTGATTGAGCTCAAGCGCGAGACCAATCCTTGTAGCCAATGGATCGCCTAGCACGAGCTTGAATTGCCAAGTGAGCTACCTCAAGCATTGGGTATGGAATGCCAAGGTCTAGTCAGCACCTAAAGGCACATTCTTCCAACTGACAAGTTAGCCCCTAAAATTGATACATCAGTCTCCAAAATCTGACAGTGAAATGTCAAGCATTTATTATCCGTCAAGCATTAATTGCCCACAATGGCGAAAATGATAGCCTTGCTATTTATCAAATTACACTTGTGACCCTCATGGCTTCTATAAATAGGGAGGATAGATCATTGTAACAAGTAAGTGAAAATACATGCAGAACCCCTGCTAAAATAGTGAGAGAGCTTGTATATTGTAATTCTATTGAACTGAATAAAGAAACCACTGCACAAAGTTAATAAAAAACTACCATCGACGTAGAGGTCACATTGACTTTAGCCGAATTACAATAAAAAGCTTCTGGTGTTCACTGTTCTTCTTCTTCCCCTATCTCTTCCTTTTTCCTACACATGCATTTACAATTTGTAATTTAGGGATTCATTGAACTTTTCCTGTTAATCGATTTTCACCATCAATAGGCTATATATACATAATTCAAAGTATAAGAGAATTAGATGCATTTTAGTCTGAAAAATATACTATAAAGATGAGTATCAATTTATTTCCTTACAAAAATTATGCAATTTATCTCTACTTCTTACGTAGTATAATCACGTTAAGAGTGGACAAATGTGGCCTGATCCGAATTTTGACCTGAATCAAATCCAATTTAAATAGAGTTTAGACTGAGTAATTAGTTGATTAAAAATAAGTAAGTTTTGTCATAAAAATCAGATTGATAATAAAAAGTGGATGTAAAATTTTTCAACTACCTTTATCCAACCTAATTCAACAATACAATATTTACTCATATAATCTTGTAATATCACATTATTTACTTATATAATCTTGTAATATCCTTTACTTTGAACTTATTTTTTTACCTATTAAATCGGAATAAAGAAACTAGACCGCATACAAAATGATTGACTTATGTCGATTGTAGCAATCTAACCATTTATAAGGACTTGATTAGAATCAATTATCTTATAAAATAGAGTTAAAATTGATCTATAGTATGAATAACCCAAAATTTTCACTTTCAATTCCATTAAAATTTTTAACTGATTAAAATTTATTTGAAAATGTTGAATTTAAGAATAAGTGACTAACTTTCTCCAATCTTTACTATTCAACTTGAGCGCAAGCAACAAATGAATTCTGTTTATTGAACAGGGTTTTACGGTTGATCCACCCACCCTTACTTGAGTCAATTATCTAACTGTGCATGGAAAAAAAATTAATGTTAACTAAAAGGGTTCATAATCCATATTAGAGTGGAAAATGATGCACTAATAACTAAAAAAAAATTTCAATTTCATTAAAATTTTCAACTAATTGAAATTCACTTGAAAATATTGATTTTAAGAATGAGTGATTGTCTTTCTCCAACCCTTGTCCAACTTGAGAATGAACAACTAATGCATTCTATTTATTAAACAAGGTTCAATGATTAATCCAACTACTCTTACTTGGGTCAATAATCTAGCTGTGTAAGGGCAAAAAATAATCTTAACCAAAAGGTTTCACAATTCATATTGGAGTGGAAAATGATGCACTAATAGCTAAAGACTAATATAACGTTTAGAATTGAAAGTGGCAAAAAGAAAATTCACATTGTATTTAGTTTAGTTTAGGCAGCTCAGCTTAGGTCACAAACATGTTTGTTGAAAGTCTAGAAGAATTATAAATATTGTAAGTTGGATTGCAAAGAAGAATTATAAAAATTGTAAGTTGGCTTGCAAACCATTTGCAGCCCTTTTATGATTGTGCTCACAATGTCAATATCTAATTCATAATCTTTTCCAAATGGTTTAGCCATAACTATAATCATTCAAGCAAGAATTTCAGCACCACTAATCATTTTTTAATGAATGATCATAATCTACTTAGCACTAGCTTTTAGTCAGCTTCTTTTCTCATTATCATAATTGTAAGTATCATGATGCTAATAAATAATATCTCTCCCAACATTCTACCTTTGATTTTAATATCATTTCAAGGATATATTATTATGAATCTTTGTGTTTACATTACTCTGTATTTTACTCTCAGCCACGTGTTCTTTTTTTTTTTTTTTTCTGCCTTTGGTTTTAGAAGATTCCTAGATTATTATATTGTCTGTATTTCTTTTTTTTTAATAATTAAAAATTATAAATTAAAATAAAATTTTATGATCTTAATGGAAGAATTTAAATTTAATTTATTATTGATATAAAATATTTTATATTATTAATAAATAAAAAGATGATATATTATTAAAAAATAAAAATAATTAAAAAAAATTTATCAAATTTTTTAATAATTTGTCAACAAGTGAACGAACAGTAAAAATTTATTTGCACAGTACACCAAATTTAAATCCATTGAATTGAGCTTCTTTTTCATGCAACATATGAAGAAGACAACGTATATGGAGCTTGTGGGTTCAATCAATGTAGGTCAACAGATCCTACAAATATTTTATTTTTGCTCATACTTTGCACATGAAGAGATTGGTTTGGATATCTCAGGGAAAAAAAAAAGAACAAAAAAAAAAAAAAGGTCTGCTCAAACTGGAAAAATTGCACATGAAATTTTTGTTTTTAATGAATTTTTTTTTATAATAAGAGTGATTAATTTATTCGACTTACATAAAAGACAAAAATCAAATTTCAATGTAAAAAATGATGAAGTTTTTAAATAATATAGATATTACTTGAGTTAAAATTTTTCGATTCAAAAAATTATTGGGTTTTATTAGATTTGTTAATGACTTTTTATTAACACATACAAGAAGAAAATAAAGAAGATTACTGATAATATTATAATTAAAATGATTGACAATATTAGGATAAAAATCATATTTTATTCATTAAGATATGGTTAATAATTATATGCAGGTATGCATAGAAAAACTGCACAATTTCTTGATGAAAAAGATGCTATGGAAATACGGACATCTTCATGTATTAGGATCACGTATATATAATCTCTTAATTTTTATAAAGATATATTCTATTTCATTATTTTTTAATTTGAATACACTTTACTTATATTTATATGTTTTTTATTCATAAACTTAATAAAATATTCATGCAAGTAAAAAAATTTCATTTTCTTTCAAAACTTAAAAAATAATTTATTATTTCCAATTTTAATCTAATTACAAAGTTTTATATCAAAATGTGAATGTACAAATAGAGTAAAATAAGAAGAGGTGTCGTTTTTTCTCTCAAAAAATTAAATTTAATTCTTTAGTATTTTTTTTTCTAAAACTTAAATTTTTATTTTTCTTCTTCAAAAATTAAAATTAATTTCTTGATTTTTTTTAAAGAAAATAATGATTGGTACTGATCATTAATAATCATATTTCTTTAGATATATGGGTAAAAAATAAATGGAAGTAAATAAAATGTAAATAATTTAAAGTATAAAGAGATTAGATGTATTTTTTTTTTTTTTTTGAAATGTTAGGAGGAAGGACTATTTAATATTTCCTTGAAACATGAAAATAAGCATACAGCTGGGGCTTAGAAGGACCAAGTCTCTGTAAGAACTTTGAAGACTAAAGAGAGAGTTGGGTGAATACATGAAGTGCGCAAACTCCTAATTTAAGGCAACGCAACATGTGAAACTGATGGCTTTTGCATTATGCAGACTGTTGAATTGGGTACAATGACAATAAAATAAATCCACATTGTGTTTGTTTAAGGGGAGTTATTCTGAAGTCAAGAAAAGGAAATTCATTCTTAAACAAACCATAATGAACTCAACTTACAATCATGAAAAGAAACCAGTTTAAAAAAAATCTTTCCTGTTGCCTGGTGACTGATCCTAAACCTTAAGGAAAGCTAATTCCTTGTATAAGAAAGCAAGCACATGATCAAAAAACTTGTCATACAAAGATGTCAACTTCTCAAAAGGTTTATGCTCTTTTCTTTCACATTTTCTTGTTCTCCATTCTTCCATCAAAGATCAAAGCATCGCTAAGAGAAGAAGCAGCTGCTCTTGTGAAATGGAAAGATACTCTCTCTTCTCCACTACCTCCTTCTCTCTCCTCATGGTCTCTCTCCAATTTCAGCAACCTTTGCAATGATTGGGAAGCTATTGTCTGTGATAAAACCAACACAACAGTTACTGAGATAAACCTCTCAAATGCCAATCTTGAAGGGACACTCACTGGCTTTGATTTTGATTCATTTCCCAATCTCACAACTCTCAACCTCAATACAAATAGTTTAAGTGGGCCCTTACCATCTGCCATTGGCAATCTCACAAAGCTCACTTACTTGGATTTGGGAAATAACTTATTTGAGGGCATTCTTCCTTCTGAGATAGGCCAGCTAAAGGAGATTCAATACTTTAGTCTTCTCAACAACAATTTCGACGGTACAATTCCTTATCAGCTCACAAATCTCCCAAAGGTATGGTACCTAGACTTAAGCTCAAACTTCTTTGCATCTCCCCCTGACTGGTCCCACTATTCATGCATGTCTTCCCTAACTCACCTTAGTTTGTCTTACAATAATTTCACTTCTGAATTCCCAAGTTTCATATTGGAGTGCCAGAACTTGACCTTTCTTGACCTGTCTCAAAACATCATGGTTGTACCAGAATCCTTGTATTACATTCTGGGCAAGCTTGAATACCTTAATCTCACCAACTGTGGGATTGAGGGAAGTTTGCCATCAAATTTATCCAAACTTTCCAATCTCAAAGAACTTCTTTTGAGTGTTAACAAGTTTACTGGTCCTATACCCAAAGAAATAGGATTGATATCAGGACTTGAAAAACTTGAATTGAATGACAATTCGCTCCAAGGGAAAATCCCTTCATCCATAGGCCAACTTAGGGAACTCTTATACCTTGATCTTCGCAAGAATCATTTGAATTCTTCAATCCCTTTTGAGCTTGGCCTCTGCAGTAATTTAACCTTCCTGGCTTTGGCAGAGAATGAATTGAGTGGACCCTTGCCTCAGTCATTTTCCAATCTGACCAAAATAGTGCTTTTGGGGTTATCAGATAATTCCCTTTCTGGCCAGATTTCTCCTTCACTGATCACCAATTGGACTGAACTAGTTTCTCTACAACTTCAGAACAACAAACTCATGGGAGAAATTCCCGCAGAAACTGGCTTGCTGACCAAAATCTCTTTCCTTTTTCTTTACAATAATCAGTTCTCTGGCTCCATTCCTAGGGAAATTGGAAACTTGAAAGAAATGGTAGAATTAGACCTTTCAACAAACCAATTGTCTGGTCCAATTCCTTCGACCATATGGAGTCTTCAGAATGTCACAGTCATGAACCTTTTCAACAACAAACTCACTGGAACCATCCCTAAGGATATTGGAAACTTGACCTCAATTCGAATTTTTGATATCAATACTAATTCTTTGCATGGAGAGCTACCAGAAACAATTTCTCAGCTGACTCAGTTGGTATCATTTTCTGTGTTCACCAATAATTTTTCGGGTAGAATTCCAAGAGATTTTGGCAAGTATAGTCCTTCTTTAACCCGTGTCAGCTTTTCAAACAACAGCTTCTCGGGAGAATTACCACCTGATTTGTGCAGTGGTTTGTTACTCGAAAATTTGACAGTGAATAACAACAGCTTTTCTGGGCCATTGCCAAGTTGCTTGAGAAATTGTAAGAACCTAACTAGAGTTAGGCTTGATAGAAACCAATTTAAAGAAAACATCACAGAAGCATTCGGGATTCATCCAAAGCTTGACTTCATCTCACTCAGTGGCAATCAGTTTTTTGGCGAGCTCTCACCTCGATGGGGTGAATGTGTAAACTTAACCAGAATGGAAATGGATGGAAATAAACTTTCTGGGAAAATCCCATCCGAGCTTAGTAAGTTGACTCAGTTACGTTATCTGAGCCTGCACTCCAATGAAATCACAGGAAATATCCCAGCACAATTGGGAAATCTAAGCTTGCTATATATGTTCAACTTGAGCAGTAACCTTTTGACAGGAGAAATCCCCAAGAGCATTGGAAATTTGGCGGGTCTTGAATATCTTGATTTATCAGATAACAACTTTACTGGAAGAATACCAGAAGAGATCACTAACTGTGACCGCTTAACGAGCTTGAATTTAAGCCATAACAATCTATCTGGGGAGATACCATTTGAACTTGGCAATCTGTTCTCACTCAATTATTTGTTGGACCTCAGCAGCAACTATCTTGCAGGGTCAATTCCTCAGGATCTCCAGAAGCTCACTTCGTTACAGATTCTAAATGTCTCACATAACCGCCTTTCCGGGACAATTCCCCAATCATTTTCCGGAATGCAAAGCCTTCAATCTTTGGATTTTTCTTACAACAACTTGACTGGTTCTATCCCAAGTGGTGGTATTTTTCAGGAAGCACCTGCTGAGGCTTATGTTGGGAATTCCGGTTTGTGTGGAAATGCAAAAGGTTTAATTCCTTGCTATGGAGAATCTTCCTCAGACAATTCAGGAGGAAAAAGTATAAGGACTATTTTACTTGCAGTTCTTATACCAGTTTGCACGGTATTGATTCTTGTGGTAGCTACTGTAAGAACAGTGATAATCCGGAATCAGTCCAAACTCCCCGATGAAGGGACAAAAAGCACTGAGAAAATTGAAAAGTCTTTTGGCATGGTATGGGGAAGAGATGGAAAATTCACATTTGGAGACATTGTTAAGGCCACCGATGACTTCAATGAGAAGTACTGCATTGGAAAAGGAGGATTTGGAAGTGTCTACAAAGCAGAATTAACTACAAGCCAAGTTGTTGCAGTGAAAAGGCTCAATATCTCAGACTCCAATGACATTCCGTTAGTGAACCGCCAGAGTTTCGAGAATGAGATAAGAACTCTTACTGATGTGAGGCACAGAAACATCATAAAGCTTTATGGATTTTGTTCTAGCAGAGGAAGAATGTTCTTGGTTTATGAATACGTAGAGAGGGGTAGCTTGGGAAAAGTTTTGTATGGTGAGGAAGGACAGTTGGAGCTAAGTTGGCCTTTAAGGGTGAAAATAGTGCAGGGAATAGCACATGCAATTGCCTATCTGCATAGTGATTGTACTCCACCAGTTGTGCATAGAGATGTGACATTGAATAACATATTGTTGAACTCAGATTTTGAGCCTCGCCTTGCAGATTTTGGCACAGCAAAGCTGCTAAGCTCTGATGCAACAAGCTGGACCTCAATTGCTGGGTCCTATGGTTACATGGCTCCAGGTACAAACCACATACCTTAACTAAATTTGCAATTTTCGAGTTAGGCCTCTTTGGATATACTTGCTTATCATTTTTATATAAACATTCACATGATATTTTTTAGCGTTTGAATAAACTGAAGGAAATAGCTTATTTGCCAATGAATAAGATTATTTAAGATGATTTTAGTAAGTTACCTCATGAAGCTTAATTTAAAAAAAAAAAAAAAAGGAAAAATTAGTTGTGACAGCTAGAAATAATTTGCTTTAAAATGTTCTTATTGTTGTAGAATTTATATGAGGAATACCCATCATGCATATTGTTAGTTCTTATTTAATGTTACCCAAATATGCTTTTGGCCTTTGCAATAAAGGGTTAGTGACAAAATTTGAAATTTGCAGAGCTAGCACAAACTATGAGAGTAACAGAGAAGTGTGACGTCTACAGTTTTGGAGTGGTGGCGTTGGAGATAATGATGGGAAAGCACCCTGGTGATCTCTTGGAAACCTTATCATCAATGAAGTCTTTGTCTGTGTCATCAATGGAGTACCCACTGGTGTTTTTGAAGGATGTTTTAGACCAAAGGCTTCCAACTCCAACTGGACAATTAGCTGAAGCAGTGGTGTTTGTGATGACCATGGCATTGGCCTGCACGCGCACAAATCCTGAGTCCAGACCTATGATGCGGTCTGTGGCACAAGAACTTTCAGCTAACACACAGGCTTGTCTTTCCGAGCCCCTTGGCATGATCACTATAAGCAAGCTAACAGGGTTTCAGAAATAGAACTACATTGGACAGTATTTTGTATTTTCCTTTGACTAGTTTGGAAACAAATCGATCTCCTATTTTGATTAAGGAATAAGGTGTAGCTTGCACCGTAAGGAATCTCATCATCAGTCTCATTTTTTTTTTTTAGTAATTTGAAATTCTGAATTGTTATTTAAGAGTTAGCTTGGACATACAGCAGAATGCATCAAATTGGCATAGCGGAAGGCAGATTCTTAGGGATCAAGTTGCACAGAAGATCACCCTCAGTCTTTAATTAACCCAAGGATCATAATTAAACAGCCAGGAATTGTGCTTGAGAAGTATGAGATAAAAACAAGAATTTCCATTGCCCATCAAATGAATTCAAGAGAACACTAAACCAACTTCCTCCACTGGTTCACAGGCTCAGCATTCCACCCCACAATGTGCTGGACCAGTTTGCTTGGGCAAGAAAGGATCTATTCTGACCCAGATTAATGAGAAAATTGATTCCAAAATTATTGACCACAGGACAACATGGGTACACATAGACCCAGAAGGCAAAAAATAGCTTCCCAAATAAATGAACATAAACAGAGACACAAACTAAAGGCTTGCAAGGTTATTCAGCTGTACAGAATGAAATTTGCTCAAAAGACAAAAATCTAAAACCTAAATCACAATGGCAGCCAAACTCATTTTGTCTTTAATTGAGCAAAATAAATTTGTGTACTTACAAGCATAGCTTCCAAAGATTATAAAATATCGCCACGAGAGTATATGCAAATAAGGAGCATTCTCAAGCATAAAAACAAGTTTCAGTTCAGTGAAAGAAACATATTAATGGCATCAACACTTCAAACCATCATGACCGAAAATCATTGATCTCATGAGAGTATGTAAGACTATTATTCAAGGCTCGATAATATTTCATTTTGGTCCAGGGTTAGAAAGAAGTTAGTATACTTATCCATCCCTTCTACAATGATTTTAATAGATTCAGACCACTACTGTGCCGTATAGCAGGAGAGGTGGAATGTCACAGGGCTTACGATAGGAGGTATCATTAGAATAGATATTACGAGTTAGCATCGCTTCCTGTCAGAAATTGGTAAATTTGAATCTGAAGAACAACCAATTGACAGATGAAATCCCTAAAGCAATTGCCAACATGCCTACATTGGCTAAGTTGGATCTTTCCAACAACTCTCTTACTGAACAGATCCCAGAAAGCTTTGGAATTTCTCTAGCTCTGGATAGATTATTAGAATATCTTCAGTTTTGGCCGTTGGAATTGCCATTTTGGCAGCCGGATCTTTATACACAAGATGGTATGATTTTGGATTTTGCTTCAGGGAAAAATTCTACGAGGGTAATAAAGGGTGGCCTTGGAGATTGATGGCATTCCAGAGGCTTAATTTTACAAGTACTGGCATATTAGATTGCATCAGAAAATCAAATGTAATTGAATGGGAGCGACTTGGATTGTCTAGAAGGCTGAGATACAACAATCAGATACAACAGTGGCAGTGAAAAAACAGTGGAGATCAGGAACTGATACTGAAGTTGGAAGCAGCAATGAGTCGGGGAGGTAACTCTGTTAGCGAGGCTAAGGCATGGGAACATTGTCAAATTGTTAGGTTATCTCAATAATGACAGTGATGTAATGATAATTTATGAGTTTATGCACAAATCCTGAGTTCATGTTCATGAAGCTTTATGCTCTTAAATTATGTATTATGTTTCTTAATCAACAGAGATCTAATTTTCCGATCCATTTGTCATTGTATCTGTATAAAAATGTGTTAGCCTGGGAAATTGTTAGACTTTATTCTTTTTAATATTGGAATAGTTACAATTTAATTAGATCAGACTCTTTTTCTTTATTCTTTTTATTCCTTTTTATTTCTTTTTTTTCTTTTTGGGTTGGTGTTATACTTGATCTTCTTTCTTTTTGCAGTTTCTCTTTTATGCCCAGGACCTCTCAGAGCCTCATAGATTACGATCCTGAAATTGAAAGGACATTACACAGCAGAAGGAAGAAGTAAGACCAACCGGCATCCACAGTTATGGAGCAACAAAATAACCGATCGTTAAAAGACTTTACCGCTTCCGGTACTCATGGCATCAGCCCCAATGTTGTCAGACCAACTGTGGAGGCCAACAATTTTGAACTCAAGCCGACATTATTACAAATGGCTCAACAGAACCAGTTTGGAGGATCTCCCACGGAAGACCCAAACCTTCACATCTCAATCTTCCTAGAATATTGTGATACTCTAAAGATGAACGGAGTCCCCCCAAATGCGATCCGGCTGAGACTGTTTCCCTTTTCTTTAAGGGACAAGGCCAGAGCTTGGCTGCACTCTTTACCATCCGATTCAATCACAACGTGGTAGCAGCTCTCCCAAGCCTTTCTTGCAAAATACTTTCCCCTAAGCAAGACAGTCCAACTCCGCAATCAAATCACTACCTTCACCCAGAAAGACGGAGAGTCGCTATATGAAGCTTAGGAAAGATTTAAAGAACTGTTGAGGATATGTCCACATCATGGGTTTGAGAAATGGCTCATCGTTCATACCTTTTACAACAGACTCATGTATAATACAAGGATGACCATGGATGCAGCTGCAGGAGGAGCCCTTATGAACAAAACAGTGGACGAAGCCTATATGCTGATCGAGGACATGGCACAAAATCACTATTCTTGGTCAAATGAGCGGATCGCATCGAAGAAACCAGCAGGGAAGTACGAAATTGTTGCCATTGACCAACTCTCATCCAAAGTAGACGTGCTATTTCAAAGGCTCGACAAATTGACAGTTAATGCAGTAGGACCCTCCCTTGCTCCCTGTGAAATCTGCGAAAGTAATGGACATATGGCGACTGAATGCCAACTGGGGAATTCATATTTTTCGGGTAATGAGCATGTTAATGCCCTTAACAATTTTACCCAGCCTAATAATCCTTTCTCCAATACTTACAACCCAGGCTGGAAGAACCACTCAAACTTCTCATACCGCCAAAACCCAAACCCCAATCCTCAAAACAGTTTCCCCTAAAATAACTTCAGACCTCCTCCTGTCTTCCAAAGACCTGTTAATCCCCCACTAAAATCCAACCTTGAGATCATGATGGAAAATTTTATAGTAGCCCAAACCAAGCAAAACGAAGAATTCAAGGCACAAAATTATACCATGAATGAGGCAATTAAAGATTTGGTCTCTAGGGTTGATTCTCTGCCTACTCACAATAAAATGCTGGAAACACAAATAGCTCAACAGGCCAGCTCTACAGCCTGAAGTATGGAAAAATTATTAGGCCAATCAGAGAATCCTATGGAGCACTGCAATGCTATCATGGCAAGTGGGGAGTAACTAGAAGGACCTGAGGAAATCAAAGAAGACCCTGAGGAAGCTGAAGAAGAAGTCGGCAATAACAAACATGAAATTGGGGAATATGAAACTAGAGAATGCAGTATCATTACAGATTTGCACAAGTTGCCTCAAAAGCTCAAAGATCTAAGTAGCTTAGCTATTCCTTGCTCCATAGGTAACGTGCACATTGACCGAGCCCTTTGCGATCTTGGAGCAAGTGTGAGCCTAATGCCCC
>JANHAO010004686.1:0-23788 GCA_026873985.1 Saraca asoca | reverse complement strand
ATGCAGACTAATAAAGAAAATATAAGAAGATAAGAGAAGAAGAAGAAGAATGATGCAAAAGAACAAAGAAAGAACTAAAGAAAGAGTAGAGATTATGTAGATGCAGATGAAAGAAAGCAAAGAAAATAAAGTAGATATAATAATTAAAAGAAAAATGATGCTATTATATGCAAAAATTGGCTAGAGCTGAGAGCGCTCGTGAGAAGACTGAGACCAGCGAGAGGATCAACTTGAGCAGCACCCAGGGTCGTTTCATCGCATCGCGAAGTGACTTCATTGACCCCGATTCCTGCCCAAAGGCGCGGGTTCAAACTCGCTATTCCTAGGGTCAGGCAAGTGACTCGACAGAGTATAGCCTATGACCAAAGGGTTACTAGACAGGAGGGTTAAATCATGTCTTGCCCCAATAGACAAATGGGGTTCCACTTGCAGAAGATAGCCTATAGCAGTCGAAAGTGAAAAGCTAGTCTACATCTTCTATCTTGTACAATAAATACTGATGTAATAGGTTTATTGCATGTGTAGTTACTATTGTAGTCTCCTCTCCTCTATAAATATAAGGAAGGAGCCCTTCTATAATAGAGAGCTCATTCAACCATACGGAGACTTTGCAAAAATAGAGATAGAGCATTGTACACTGTAGAAACAATATATCAATAATATGTTGCCGTGGACGTAGGGTCTGGTGATATCCGGATTTGGTCAAAGCACATTAAATCTTGTGCTCCATTCCCTACTCTTCCCTCCTTCTCCCTTGATTGTTTTCTAGTTTTATTGTATTCGAACCAGTTACAGGGCAGGGATCCTGAAGAATTCCCTGTTGGTTGGAGTTTGGGTCATTAGCAAAATCTGACGTCAATAGATGTAGACTAAAGAATTATTAAACAGATGCAAATAGAAAATAAAAGAGAAAGATGAAGGGGAAGAAGAAAGTAGAATAAGTGTAGAAGATCAATGACGTGAATTCTGGAAAACTTTCAATAAAATTAAACTATAGCTTTTGCAATATCTTGAACAATAAAAACTATGTAAACTATTTAAGAGAACCTAGAGAACAGAAAAGAAAGAAGAGAGAGCTAGCCTAAGCCTTAAGGAAAGATTCTAAATTATGATTCAAACTGATTACAAAGGGCCTTATTTATAGCCTTTTTATGCATTCAACATGGCTGTGTTTCAAAGCATGGGCTGGGTGTGTGCATGAGATTACGTTTATCAAATTAAAACTGCCAACTTGTAACACGGCCTGGTCGTGCTGTGCAACACGGCTGTGTTATGTGCATAGTATTTGATTTCTTTGCGAATTCTTCTCTAGGCTTCTTACAGCACCTAACACGGCCTGGTCGTGTTCCATGGCACGGTTGTGCTAGGTGATTTCTCCATTTTTTTCTTTGATTCTTGCTTGTTTCTTGCATGGATTCTTCTTATATCTTTTCCTTGATCTAAATGCAACTCCATTCTTTGAGTTTCTTTCTTCTTTTCAGGCCTTTTTGTCATCCTACATGAAAAAAACAAATCAAGAGTAATATCGAGGACAAAACATGAAATCAAAGTAAAGATACTAAGAAAACACAAAATACTATCAACAAAATGGATCAAAACTACCTCATTTTTATGCCCTTTTTCCCATTTATCACTATACTAATAGGTTATTAAGTACAATATGTATATGATTCCCTAGATTATATAAGTACGACTTTTTGAGATGTTTATCAGCCTTTGGGTAAGCATTAAGATAAGAAATAACTTGAAAAGGTCAAGCTTGCGTAAGAGTCAGGATGTGTAATGGAAATAAGCAAAAAAAAAAAAAAAAAATCCAACGAATCAATATTCATACTTTTTCGATCAGTACTATATACCTGTAAGTTCTTTCTTCTTTACCTTAGTCTATCTTTTTTGTTGAGTTGTTTTTTGAATTTGAAGAAGAATACTTTTGAGGGAAAGAATTTGTAATAGTTGTCTTTTTTTAAAAAATAAATTTTATATTTTTTTCTATAAATATTTCTTCATAAAACATATATATATATTTTTAATTGAACTTGTGTTTGGACATATAGAACATTTTAGTAATTTTGGTACCTATTTTTGGGAAAAGTAAATAAACATTTAGTGCTTTAAATGTTTGCACTATTAAATAGTTATTTTAGTTTACCATATAATAAAAAAAAATCCACATCTTAAGTTTTATTAAATGGTGTTAATGTTTTATTAAATTCTGAATTTACTAACAATGTATCTAAACTTCTACTTTTATTACATTAGTTATTTAATGTGTCTTGAATAAACTACGATTCTAATAATAATTATTTTGAAAACTAAATAAACTATTATTTATTTTGGCTGTTTTAAATATTTGAAGTTTTTTTTTTATTTTCATCACTAAATAACTAACTAGGACTACAAAAATATATGGAATTACCAATGGAATTTTGTGACCAAAAATCCCTCTCCAAAATAACAAATAGAGTTGTCTTTGATGCTGATCAAAATTCCATCACTAATATTTGCCTACATTATTAGAGATGGAATTAGAGACGGATTGCATAAACATGAATGAGTAAGTATATATTTTTATAAATATAGTGATGGATTTAGCAATAAAAAATGAAAATTAATAATAAAAATGCTAAATCCATCACTAATTCTATTCTTCATTAATTTTATTAGTAGGTTGTATGCGGTGCTGAATAGTAGGTTGCATACGGTGCCAAATAGTAGGTCATATGTGGTGCCCAAGAGTTGGTCACATACGATGCCAAGCAGTAGGTCACATGTGGTGCTGAATAGTTGGTCACATGCAATGCCAAGTAGTAGGTCATATGTGATGCCAAATAGTTGGTTGTGTATGGTGTTGAGAGTAGGTCGTATGCGGTGCTAAATAGTAGATCATATGTGGTGCCAAATAGTTAGTCACATATCGTGCCAAGTAGTAGGTTACATGTGGTGCTAAATAGTTAGTCACATGCGGTGCCAAAGAGTAGGTCGCATGTGGTGCCGAATAGTTGGTCACATACGATGCCCAATTTTTATATGTATATCAAGTTGAATGTCCTTTCTAGACTAGAAGGGCAAGTGTTTGCTTCTGTATTAGAATTTTGTAAAAATCTATTCAGAAATTAGTAACAAACATAAAAATTCAAAAATATCTATGGTCTTATCAATTTCAGAATAATGTTATAGGGCTAGATAAACAATATTCAAATTCATAGATCATTTGGGTGGAGATGTCCTGTATCTCATGGCTTTCTACCAGAAATCACATTAACCTTCCTCCCTCTGATCCCCAGCTTGACTTCATCTTTGTAGTAGTGTCGGGCCATGTGCTGATCACTTTACACACATCCGATTCCATAAGGGGTCAAGAATCTAATGGTGAGTGTCCTTGTAGATGTGACCATATCCAGGTCATTGATCGCAGGTTGCCCCTGCACCACATTATAAGCTAAGGGACAATCGATGATCAGAAAGTATGCCAAGATGGTTGCTTGGTGACCCAAGTCTCCAAGGGTAATAGAAAAACTATTTTGCCCTACAAGTAGCATTGCATCTCCTGTGAAGACATAAAGGGGCCTTAGAGAAGGCTTCGGTTGATCTACATTTAGAGTAATCTATTTAAAACATCCCTTGTACATGATATTCACCAAGCTATCTATATTGATCATAATTCTTTGTACCTCGGTGTTACCAATCCTAGCTCAGATAACTAATGCATTATTATAGGGAGAATGTATCCCTTACGCATCCTCATTTGTGAAGGTGATGTTGTCTGAGGTCACCCTTGGTTTCTTAGTGGGACCTTTGAATTCACTATGTTCTATGAGTAGGATGTGATTTGCTTCTTGTACATAGCATTCATGCGGCCTATTTGAAATCCTTACAATGTTAGGCTCACCGTGAATGGTAAATATAGTTCTTCTTGAGGGTGCCTCCTCCTACTTAGGAGTCCATTGGCACTGCTGTTGTGCTGGTCCCTATTCTGTAGGTTACACCACATAATCCCTTAATCAACCTCTATTGATTAGATCCTCAATTGCATCCTTGAGTACCCTACATTTTGAAGTTTGTGCCTGATTTCGTTATGATAAACATAATATTTATTCTTATGTCTAAACTAATTAGGAGTCCTTATGGGTTTGGGCTTCCTGAAGTCTTCCCTATCCTTGTCCATTACAAAGATACTTTCTAGAGCATTTGATAAGACACTTTAGCTGTCATAGTGACCCTTACATTGAGATCGCTTATTCCTGGCCTTCTTTATGACCAGATTTTTAGGGTTATCATCTTAACCCTTCTTTTTATTTCTAGTATTACCCCTCTTTTTTCTATAGTTGGGGTTGTTTAACTCATCCTTGGACTTAGGGCCAAAGGTTTCTTCCCACTTGATCTCTTTAGCAGCTCGTTCATAGAATTCTCCCAAGTCCTTTACTAGAGACTTATATAACTTTCTGTCTTTGTGGAGTCCCACTGAAATCATTATTAAAATGCTCTCATTTGAGGGATTCTCTACTTTGCTAACCTCATATTAGAATCAAGTAATGTAGTCTTTCAGTGATTCATTCTTTCATTAAAAGACTGTAGCGAGGTGGTAGGGAAGTGCAAGCTACCTTCTCAGTGCCTTATACTAATTGATGAATCTCTTCTAGCATTCTTCCCAACTGTCAATGCTATGAGCTTTGAGATTCCTGAACCATGTTTGAGGTATGTCTCCTAGAGTGGCTGGGAAGACATGACACTAGACTAAAGGATTGGTTGTTTGGAGATCCATCTGTATGTTGAATCCATCCAGGTGATCATATGGGTCACTATCCCTGTTATACAATGAGATAATAGGAACTTTGGACCTATGAGGGAGAGGCTCTTTCTCAATCTCCTTGGTAAGTGGCGTCCTCCCTTTGTAATGATCTCAGTGGTCCTGAGCTCAAGGTCATTGTTCCAATTGCTCTACCCTTTGAAGTAGCTCTTCTACCATATGGTCTTGAGCCTCAGATCGACAGTCGAAAGATGGCCTACTCCTCTTCTTGTCATAGGAGTGGTGATTTGAGGTTTTGCACTTTCCCTACTCATGTCATGATGAGTTTTGATCCAAGACATATCTCCTATTGGACCTATTTGATCCTTTAGCTTGACACAAGCCCCTAAGTTACTGATGATCTCCCTCATCATCCTCATGAACTGAATAGACCTCTGACCTAGGTTATGAGTTGGTAGAGCGAGTTGAATAAGTGTGCTGAAGTACTTCTCTGGTTAGTCTTTCTTCCTGAGCTCCTTCCAATGGTTGTTAAAGAGTTTATTTCTATGTAGTGCCCCCAACTTGCTCTTATGAGTATTGGGCTTGTGCCTGAGTCATTGCCCTAATTGTCTCAGCCAACTCCTTCATCATGTTCTCAAGCACTTCATAGCATTGATGCCATGCTTGAATTTCATCTACAATAACAAGTTGGTGTGGGGCCGCTGGGTGCATGTTGGCGATAACACCTATGGTGGGGATGGCAAAAGTGCCTACTATAATAAGAACTAGATCCCCTAGTTGTTCCATATGACCATTTGGTTAGCCAACCATAGCATCTAAACTCTTGGTGGTTCTTTCTCTAGCCATTGAGAAATAAAGGGGAATGCAGTTTAGAGCCCTCCTTCTAGTGCCAAAATGTTAACAATCGTATCTGGTCAACCTAAGTTTAGGACCCCAAACTATAGATTAAACACAAAAAAGGGAGAAAGAGGAGAGAGAGAAAGAATAAGGAGACATCAAAAGCTTTTAACGTGGTTTGGCTAAAGTTAGTTTAACCCCTATGTCTATGGCTTTTATTACTCTTTTACTGAGTGTATTGTATCTGATGATTGATTATCTCATGTATAATGATCTCATCCCCTTTTATAATGGTTGGGGGAGTTACAATTTGAATGCGAGTCTAGCAAATAAGTATCATGATTTGATTAGGATTATATAATAGATAAGGGCTAATGGTTGTACTAGACTCCCATCAAAGTAGAAAACTAAACGAATCTTTCTGGATTGGTGGTTAGGGATGCATGCTTCGATCTATAAGCTGAGCCTTATTCTCAGTGACCTAAGGTAGCTGCTTTGATCTGTGTTGACCAGTGACCTTAGCTTGCATTTAGTAACCTAATGACTTGGTCCTAGATGAGCTAGGTCTTTATTAGCTAAGTCTATCCACTGAGCTTTTACCAGCCCACTTATGTGATTCCAAAAATACCCACAACATGACCTATAGGCCTTAGTGAAGGATTTAACCCTTAGAAGAGGCTTCAACCTAAAGCTTAAATAAATTTTTAGCAACACTAGACCTTTAGGCCTCTTATTCTGTCTACAACATGAGCCCACTAAATTGTAAGTCTTAGTCTTCTGGACCCTAAGTCTTATGCTTATGGCCTAAGGAATTAGTGTAAAGCTTATTTACTATACATAACCACTAGGATTGAGGACTTAAGGTTACTATAAAGTATACTATCCACTTACTTACATGGCATATTTCTATGTTGTTATTATAAGGGTTAAATACCTGCTTTTAAATAGCAACTGTTAAAGCTAAGCCATACTTATCACTCTCTTGGTTTCTAAACCCTCACACCTATGGCCTAATTTGCCAACATTCTTATGAATATGCCTTATAAGCCTGAATAAATAGGGTTATGTGGAGGCATTTTGCCAACTCTTGGTCAAGGGTAAGGACCAACTAGGCCACAAGGACAGGTGCATCCCTCCTTACTAAACATTTTAGGAACTTCTTGTGAATGTGGTAGAGATGGATTAGTGTAAGGTTGCATCTACGAAGCATAGAGAAGTGAGCATGTCATGCTTAACTTCTCACTCATGGGTCTTATAAGAAAGGGTGAGCAAGGTTACACACTGCCTAGGTAAGCCTTCCCTAAACCTTCCCTTACAAAAATCGCTCCCTTAATGCCCCAAAACTCTAAAAGCCTAACCTATCTAAACTGATAGGATGTGCCACCAAATTAGCTCACCTTAATACCCCTTTTAAGCTTTCTATCAAACCCAAACTTCCTCTAATGTTCCTTTATCATCTCCCCTAGAATCAAGCCTCATAAAGAGGCGACTACACAATCTTTATTAAATCCCATAGAAAACCAAGACCCTATAAGTAAGATCCTCATTCTCACATTAGCACCTATGGACACTTAGAAGGCTTAAGACTAGGATCCCCTTAGATCTCTTAACTGTTCCTTTTGCCCTACTTAGCAATGCCTATTTAAGGTGCCTACTCTTTAACTTACATAGGCCACTTCTGCAACAAGTTCCATTACTATAATTATACTTCCAAGCTCTTAAATCCCTCCCATTTTGGCAACTCCACTGGGAGGTACATACAGTGATGACTTCTACAAAAAAGGTGGCACCAAATAGTAATGATGGAAATGATGAAAATTTTGTCACTACCCCTTAGGTAAAATAGAGAGTATATCTATATGGGTAGCCTCTAAGTTTCACCCCTAAAATTGCTACTGCATTGTTAGCAATAAATGAATCTATGTGTGTGGGAGCAAAAGTCATTCTACTAGCTCTCTTCCCTTCACCAAATAAAGTTGATGTGCAAACAACTACAACTGATCTCAATATTTCAAATGTTAAACCTTGACAAGACTTGATGACCAAAATAGGTTCTAGTGTTACTTAGTCAATTTTCTACCATTACAGGGACTGTGCTTATGACGATCATATCAGTTTCTATTATAAGAGATTTGATGAGAAACTAGTAGCAGATGAGTTAGACTCTTTTGAGATTACACATTTCCATAGTGGAATGATGTAAAGGCTTAAACTTCAAGCTCCAAACCTACAACAACATTTGGTTTCTACTACTGTAGTACCAACTTTAATTAGAATGGAGCCTTTGAATGATCAATATAGAGGATCCCAATAAGGACTTACTATAGAAGTAACCAAAGTTCTAAGGGAACACAATCCATCATGTTTCTAGATGCCCCGCAGTCACCACCCTCTAACTTGAAAGAAGTTGATGCCTAACCACAATCATCCATGATTACCCATGAGGATGTTCAAATTTTCCTTAATAAGGCTAAGAAAAGAATTATGGTAGATATAAACTTCAGATCACCTTTCCCCTATAAATTATCCATTCACCCATATCTTGTTGGCTACTAACTACTTTTATTCTATAAGTTGAAAGGAAACAGAAACAACAAAGAACACATCCATCAATTCATTGATGATCTAGGAATCTATAAGGCAAATCATTATCTGCCTTTAAGGGAACTTTTGAAATCTTTCTTTGGAAAAGTTTATTCATGATATACAAAGTTTCAACTTGAGTCTATTGGGACTTGGAATGAGATGATAATAGCAATTTGCAATAAAACTATGGGGAAAACTCACCTCATGGAATTAGGAAAAATCAGTGAAGAAAAGGTTAGGATGTTATCTTACTTGTTAAGAGATAGTGATCGAACACAGGAGTATCAGGAGGAAGTTATTGTGTCCAGTGTAGAGTTGTATTGCTAACATGGATAACCTTGTGACATTTTATTTGCATCATGGAGACATTCACACTTTTTAGGAATTGATAACCCGTATGGAGAAGGTTTCAACCTCTTTAAGGCAATAAGGTTACAAGACTAAAAGTTATGGTGATAAAGACAATGAGGTATCTATGGAAAAACCTCTAAATAAAAAGAAAACACCCACTTATGAACTTGACCTTCGAAAGAACAAAGATTATAGTCAAACTCCACTTCCAGCAACTTATAGTATCAAACTAAAGCTAAATGTTTGGAATGGGAAGCCTTCTCCACCATTTCCTTGTTCAATAAATAAAGTACACGCCCTTCTAGCTACTTAGGTAAAAGATGGGCTAATAACCTTACCAATTCAAGTGAGGACACTCACTAAAGCATAGGAGAAGGCTTTGCACTTCTGTGGGTACCATCGATCCCCTGGTCATGCCATATAGGAGTGTTACATTTTAAGGAGGATATTTGATGACAAGATCAAATTGGGGAGTTGAAACTCGATGATAAGGATATAGATGTTCAACCACTTTTAGAACATGATGTGAATACAATCTCTTATGTGGTACACATTGTTGTCAAAGAACCTGATAATGAGATCATTGAAGTGTGAAAATTTAAAGCCACAGACACTTCAATGGCTCAGGCCTTAGTTAAACCTTCTAATTTCCAAATTTTTTTTAACTTGATAGGGTTAGATGAATAAGGAAAATGTCAAGCCTCATCAACTATAGTAAAGATTTCAAAGGGAAGAAATTATTGCACGATTGAAGAACAGATGAGTAACATGGCACAAGCTCATAATGTTGTAATTGTGTTCAAAGAGTTTGACAAATAGGTATCTTACGCAAGGCACAATAGGCCACTTTACCAAGAAGTTACTATTGAAAGGAGGAAAGTGACGAGAGCATTAGTGGATAATGGATTAGTGGTTAAAATTGTGTATATATCCTTATTATGGTCAATCTTCTATGATCTTAAACACCTTTGAAGGGCCTTCTATCGAGGACATGTGCATATCAATCTTGGTGTCAGATTAATTAGAACCTCTAATAGTTATGTAATTAAGGCTAACCCAAGTTATCACATCTTGTTAGGAATTTTATGGCTTCATGCTTACAACTATGTAGCATTGACTCTACATCAATGTGTTAAAGCAAGCTCAATGGAAAGGATATTAAGCTTTATGCTACTCATGCTCCTTTTGATGAGGATAAGGCTCATTTCACTAAGGAAATCCTATTTGATGAGTTGTCTGAACTAGGTTTGAATGTCATAGTTAAGGCTCAAGGTGTACTACTAAATACAGAGAAGCAAAAAAGGAAGCAATCTATGAAATTGAAATTTTAACAAGAAAGCACTATTATGCTTTCAGCAGTAATAGAATGACCAAAGGTTGCTTTGCAAAAGCCCAAAGTGACATCATGAAGGAATGAAACACCAATAAAAGCACCTCTTAAGTAAAGGGTTAAGTTTGATGAGCTATCTAAATTAAGTATAAATGTCATATTTAAGCATGAGGGTGTACTACTAAATATGAAGAAGCAAAATGGGAAGGAATCTATTGAGTTGAAACTTCAACAAAAAAGCACTATTGTGCCTTCAATGACAATAGAAAGACCAAAGGTTACTTTGCAAAAGCCCAAAACACCATCAAGAAAGGATGAAACACCAACAAAAGCACCTCTAAAAAAGAAAGTTAAGTTTGAGGAAAATGACAAGAAGCTTCTTATGGTCCTTCACTCTATGGATGCTGATGGGAAAACAATGCATCACTTTTGATGGGACAAGTGTTTTAGAGGAGAAATAGATCCTTCTAATGGGATAAAGGTTTTAGGGGAGAAGTAAACCTATTAGTCATTTGCCTCATGTGTCCCCTATTAAAACCACCTAAAGAGGAGTCACCTTTAAAAGTGAAAGATCTAGAAGATGCACCACCCATGATGCAAGATTTCCTAAGTTGCTGAATGAAACTTTGGAAGTAGTTAACCTCAGAGGTAATGGAGAAGACAAATGAATCATTAATGATGTGATCTCCTATAGAGATGCCCATGGACCTTTCTCCAATTTAGCACAATGATGAAAATAAAAGACAAGGATATTCACACCACACTCTAGAATAGGTCAAACGAAAGTGATAAATGATAGATTTGATGCCACAAAGAGGAAAACTCTTTGATAAATCTCATGTTTATGAAGAACCCTAAGAGAGGAAGCTCTCAAGAAGATGAATACTCTTCAATTTCATAAAATGGGTAATTTGAATTCTTAGGGAAACATGCATTCCCTCTTGGCTATTACTTACTTAAAATGGGATGGATTAATGTCCTAAACAAGCCCACCAAAACTACCAACAAAAAAGCCACAAAAACATAAGCCTAAGCTATTACAAAATGTCCAAAAATAATTCATAAAAATAGGCTAACCAGCCCTTATAGATAGCATCCAACATGGACCTCAATTCAACCCTAAACATGACACCTAAGTAGCCCAAAAGATGTCCCAATCAGCCAAGAAACAAAACAACCTAGTGTCCTCCATGTTAGCACAAAGATGGATGCCTAGGTGGCTCTACTTGATGACATGACTTCAATACAAATAATTCGTGAATCTCCACAACCATGCTCCTCATGTGTGCTCCATATGGTGTGGTATAACCCTTGAATAGCCTCCCTCATCTTTCTAGCCTGACCTCTTGTGATGGGTCCATCCAAAAGTTACAAAGACTCTTGGTGATCTCTAGCATAGTTCCTCAAGCTTCCATCACTCCCCCCTCTTTAAAAGGATTTGACCTTAAATCTTTAATACCTATATCAAAAGGAGAAAGATCAAAAACATTAAAGGTAGCTCTAATATTATAATCACTAGGAAGATCTAATTTATAGGCATTATCATTGTTCTTTGGCACTACTTGGAATGGGCCATCACCTCTAGGGTGGAGCTTAGTCTTCCTTTGTGCTAGAAACCTCTCTTTCCTCATATGTAACCATACCCAATCCCTCGGCTCAAAAACAACCTTCTTGCACCCTTTGTTGGCTTGTTGTGCATACTGTTCTATTCTTTTCTTATTGTTCTTACTCACTTGTTCATGAAGTTGTTGCACATATTAGGCCTTCCTCTTCTCATTAAGACTAGGACATTCCTCAATTGGCAATGGCAATAAATCCAAGAGGGTTAGAGGATTAAAGCCATAAACAATTTCAATGGAGAAAAATGAGTAGCCAAATGTACATTTCTATTATATGCAAATTCCACATGAGATCAACATTTTTTCCAATTTTTCAAGTTCTTTTGGATGATAGATCTCAACAAAATAGTTAAAGTTCTATTCACTATTTTAGTTTGTCCATCAATTTGAGCGTGACACGTTGAAGACAACAATTTAGTTGCTAGTTTGCCCTAAAGAACCTTTCAAAAGTAGCTCAAGAATTTAATGTCTCTATCTGATACAATACTCCTAGGCACTCTATCAATCTCTCTACCTCTCTAAAGAATAAATCAACAATATGAGGCATGATTCTAGATTTAGCTTTTTTACAAATTATGCAATTTCCACAAAGTTTTTCTACATCATGCTTCATGCTCACCCACAAGAAATGTTCTTGCAAAATAGCCAAGGTTTGACCAATGCCAAAATGGCCCATTAATCCCCTCCATGAGCTTCCTTAACAAGCAATTCCCTCAAAGAAACTTTGGGCACACACAACTTATTTTCTTTAAAAAGAAAACCATTAAGGCAAAAATATTTTCCAAAAGCCACCTTCTCACAAGCATTAAACACACTAGCAAAATCAAGGTCATCCATATACAATTCTTTAATGTGTTCAAAACCTAACAAATTAGCATGCATAATTGAGATAAGGGTATACCTACTAGAGAGGGCACCGGCCACAACATTCTTTTTATCTTGCTTATATTGGATGGTGTAAGGGAATGTCTTAATGAATTCCATCCATTGTGCATGCTAGCTATTCAATTTCCCTTGCCTTTTCAAATGCTTCAAGGACTCCTAGTTGGTATGGATGACAAACTCCTTTGGCCATAAGTAGTGTTACCATGTCTCTAAAGCTTGAATGAAAGTAGAGTTCCTTGTCATATGTAGGGTAGCTGAGAGTAGCTACTTTTTAGCTTTTCACTAAAGAATGCAATGGGACATCTTTCCTACATCAAAACATCTACAATACCAAATCCTAAAGTATCACATTCAATTTCAAAAGCTTTAGAAAAATCAGGAAGTGCAAATAAAGGTGCAGAAGTTAGTTTCTCCTTTAGCAATTCAAAAGCCCTCTTTTGCTCACTTTCCAACTTAAATCCCACAATCTTCTTCTAAGTTCAGTTAAAGGTGCAGCTATGGGGCTAAAGTCCCTCATAAACCACCTATAAAAACTAGCCAACCCATGAAAATTTCTCACTTCACTCATCGCTTTGGGGATTGGCCAATATTTAATGGCTTTCACTTTTTCCTTATCCATTTTAATGCCATTGCCACTCACCACATGTTGATAGTGGAATCTGGTTCTGTCAAATTCTAGTCAACGGGTGTGGTTCTTGAACTCTGAACTATTTCTTGGTGATACACATGAGAGAAGGAAGAGAGGAAGATGACGGAGAGGAAGGAAGGATGCAAGAAATAGCAGGTAGTGTTTTTAACATGGTTCAGCTAAATTCGAATGGTACCGGATGCTACGTTCACGGTAAAGCTTTTATTGATTTAGATAGAGTTTTACAAAGTTTTTTGGCTATGGCTACTTTTTCCTCTCCCCCTTTCTAATAGAGAAATCCTATTTATAGAGGGAGAAGGATTACATGTAATGATTACAAGCTACAGTTTTGTTACATCAAGCAATAAATGTAAAAGATAGAAGAACTCCTTCAATACGGCTACTTCAGGCTACTTTCTGCGGATTGAGCCCCTTCAGTCGACTGGAATGCAGACTTGATGCAAGCTTGTCTGAGATTTCCTTTTGCGGAGCCCTTGGTGATTACCTGGCCTTCACGAGTTGAGACCCTAGGTGGGAGGTTGCTATTTTTCTTTGAGCAATGCGGATGAGCTCGACATCAGGAGGCGAGCTCATTCTTTATGTGATCCAGGACTTGGCGACTTAGGACAATTTATTGAACTCGTGAGCCGAGACTTTACACATTTGTCCTTAGCGAGTTTAGCATCGTTCAGACTTAAGTTCTTCTAAACTTTCAATTTTCTCAGGCAAGACTGATTTTCACCCATAACATAAGCCCCCTAACTTTCAGTTCACTTTGCAGACTAGGAGTTGCAATTTTTTCGAGGCCTTATCTGCACTTTTATTCAAATTCCTTGCTTGACTATATTATCATTTCAATTTTCTTTTCTATCATTTCATTTTACTTTAGACCATGCTTTTTTCTGTTCATAATTTTCAATCGTTGGTGTGGCACTTTTGCTTGCTTTGGGCTATTTCATTAAGATAAGCTAGATATCTTCTGGACTTTTTGGTGGATGGAGCTGGTCTTTTTATACCTTAGGGGTCTTTTTCCTTCTTCACTAGAGAGTTTAATAGAGGAGTCAATTGAGCTCCCTGCATTTTTGATAATTTGGCTTCTAGTGAAGCTTTTCGAGGCGTGGATGGCCTATTGCATAATGTTTGGAGGCACAGATGACCTGTTGCGTGTAACTTCCCTGTAGAGTTCATCTTGTGGGCTCCTGGGGAGTTTTGTGTAGATATTAGATTATTTCATCTTGGTCCTTCTATATAATCTAGCTCTGATGGCCGGACTCTTGATGCCTTTTTGAATTGCACGGGTTCTGGTCCAGGAGGAACTGCCAAAGGAACATAAGTAGGAGCAATGAGGGTTGCTGTCTTTCCTACTAGTGGGAGTTCTTCTCCTAGTAGCTGGCTTTCTGCTTTCGATAGTAGCTTTAGGCTTCGTGCTTTTGTTTCTGCATTTCTTCTTCTTTTGATGTAATTTTACCTCATTGAATGAGGCCTTTTTAATGAATGAGCTCTTCTGTATAGCTCCTTGAATGTTATATTGAATGCCTCATGTGCCATTATATGTATATTTCTATAGATTAATAAAATGTCTTTCTGACCAATCAGCTATGTCTTCGGTTCTTAATTGATTTTGTCATTTGATTGCCTTGGTTTGTAATGAGTAATAGTTAGGATGCACGTAAGCTGCATCTGGCAAGAGGTCACATGCGAGCTGTGATCTTCTGACTATATGTTAGCTATGGATACTTAGTCGCATGAGAGTTGTAACATATTTGTTTTAGCATCCTTGCACTGTGGTGAGCTTGTAGCTTATTATTGAATTTTTGTGCTGAACTCTACTCGTTTAGTAGTGGTTCTGCACCTTAACGAGCTCTTGGCTTTTAGCTTAGTTTTGAGTGTATCACTGAGGTAAGCTTTACGCCACCCCACCCTCAGGTGTGCTTTGATAGTGAGATGATAGCTTATCACTAGATGAGATTGGGTATTCATTCCATAGCAAGCCTGTTGCTCAGTTTTGTAGCAAGCCTGTTGCTCAGTGAGACAACAATCTTATTGCTCAGCCTCACAGCAATCTTATTGCTCAATGAGATAGCAATCTCGTTGCTCAGTGGTTGTTTATAGAATTTTTCTTTGCCTGCAATCTCATTGCTTAGTCTTGCAGTAATCTCACTACTCAATGAAGTAGCAATCTTGTTGCTTAGCAAGATAGCAATCTCATTGTTTATGTTAGGGAATTATTCTCCCTTGCCCCCAATTTGTGGGATATGGCTCGTCTTGGGTGTATCAACAAGGTAGGCTTCGTGCCATCTCACCCTCGGATGTAACCATATGATGGCCGAAGCTTGTTGCTACTTTAATAACATTTCTCGATTTCGGCCAATCAATTCTAATAACATTGATTCAACGTAAAGTGGTTCCTTTCATATAGTGTTTCGCTGGACAATTCATTCGAGGATTTCAAAATTGCTATTGATCTCAAGAAAGTATTACAAGATTAGAATATAGTTCTAATGGAAGGCTCTGGCTCTCGACCAGTGATTTGTTGGGTTTGCTGAGCTCACTATTTTGATGGGCTTACTACATAATCCTATAATTGACCCCTTTTGATGAGATCTTCTATAGCATCTCTTAATGCCCAGCATTCTGAGGTGGTATGTCTAACCTTATTATGGTAAGCGCAGAATTTGCTTGAATCTCTTGATCTGACGAGAGCTTTCATAGGCTTGGGCCTCTTGAAGTCCTCTTTGCCCTTCTCAATGGAAAAAATCTTATCCTGCGTGTCGGATAGGATGGTGAAGCTTTCATAGCGGCCTTGAGGCTGTGGTTACTTGGCTCTTCTCCCTTTTACGGGCTGATCGCTATGATCACTATCAAGATTTTCTTCACTCCTCTTCTTGTTTTGGGGAGCTCTGACTATTTTGCCTTTATGCTTGGCCTCTTCAACACCAAAAGTTTCTTCCCATCTTATTTGTTTGGTAGCTTGCTTGTAGAATTCAGCAAGGTCATGTATTGGGGACTTGTATAAATTCTTATACAGCTTTCCATCCTTGCAAAGTCCCACAGAGATCGTTGTCAAGATATTCTCCTTGGAAGGGTTTTCTACCGAGTTGGCTTCTTGCCTAAGTCTGGCTATATAATCCTTCAGTGATTCATTTCTTCGCTGAAAGATCATGGCGAAGTGATAAGGGGTGAGCTACTTTTTCAATGCCTAATACTGATTAACAAATTTCTCTTTACACTCTTCCTAGCTATAGACACTACGAGCCGAAAGGCTTTTAAACCATGCTCAGGGTATACCCCCCCAAGTGGCTAGGAAGACATGGCATTTGACTAAAGGGTCAATTGTTTGAAGATCCATTTAGATGTTGAACGCATCCAAATGGTTGCTCGGGTCACTATTCCCATCATACAGCGGGATCGGAAGCACTTTGAGTTTCTATGGGAGGGGCTGCTTTTCGATCTCCATAAAAAATAACAAGCTTTCCTCGTAGTGAGGTTGGTTATTCTGAGATTGGGGGCGCTCTTCTAGCTATTTCAGCCTTTGGAGGATTTGCTTCATTATTGAATCCTGAACTTCGGGCTGAGGGCTAGAACTCTCAGCTTGCTGTGAGCCCCTAAATTGTTGGTCTTGGGGATCCTCACGAAGCTCTTTCCGAGTTTCTTCATGCAACTACTGGAGCTGTGCCATGATTTCTTCTTGCCTCTGTGCATCCCAGGCTTGTGCTTATGCTAGCATTTTAACAGTCTCAACCAACTCTCTTATCATGTCTTTAAGTGGTGGCTGAAAGCCTGTCAGCTGAACAGTTAGAGTACTGGAACTCCTGGTGGTTCTTTCCCTCGTCATTGGAGTAGAACAAAAGAGTTAACCCAGAAACAGGTGAGGGCCCTCCTTCTAGCACCAAAGATGTTAACAGTGGAATCTAGTTCTATCAAATTCCACTCAATGAGTGTGGTTCTTAAACCCCAAATTGTTTCTTGGTGAATGCACAAGAGAAGGAAAAGAGGAAGATGATGGAGAGGAAGGAATGATTCAGGAAACAGTAGGCATTGTTTTTAATGTGGTTCGGCTAAATTTGGATAATACTAAAACCTACGTCTATGGTGAAGCTTTTATTAATTTAGATAGAGTTTTACAAAGGTTTTTAGCTATAGCTACTTTCGCCTCTCCCCCTTTCTAACAGAGAATTCCTATTTTTAGAAGGAGAAGGGTTACACATAATGATTATAAGTTGCAGTTCTGTTACATTAAGAAATAAATGTAAAAGATAGAAGAACTCCTACAATACGGCTACTTTAGGCTACTTTCTATGAAGTGGGCCCTTTTGGTTGGCTGGAATATAGACTTGATGTAAGCCTGTCTGAGACTTCCTTTTGTAAAGCCCTTGGGGAATACTTGGCCTTCATGAGCCGAGACCTTGGGCGGGAGATCGCTATTGTTCTTCGAGCAGCAAGGATGAGCTCGAGGTCAGGAGGTGAGCTTGTTCTTTATACGATCTGGGACTTGGCGAGCTAGGACAATTTATTGAACTCACGAGCCGGGACTTTGTGCATTTGTCCTTAGCGAGCTCAGCGTTGTTTGGACTTAAATTCTTCTGAACTTTTGATTTGCTCGGGCAAGACCAATTTTCACCCACAACACCACATAACCTAAGAAACTAATATTTTCCAAGTAAAAAGAACATTTATCAAAATTGACATACCATTGTTCCACTTTTAAACATTATAACACACATCTCAAATGCTCAACATGTTTATGTTCATTTTTTCTATAGACAAGGATATCATTAAAATATACACCATAAATTTTCTAATGAAAGATTGCAAAATATGATTCATCAACCTCATAAACGTACTAGGATCATTTGTCGAGCAAAAATGCATGACCAACCATTCATACAAACCATGCTTAGTTTTGAAAGTGGTTTTCCATTTATCTCATAATATCATTCTAATTTAGTGACAACCATGCTTCCAATCAATTTTAGACAGCATACAAGATCCATGCAACTTATCTAACATATCATCAAGCCTAGGGATAGGATGTCTATACTTTCTAGTGATATTATTGATTGGTCAACAATCAACACACATTCGCCATGATATGTCCTTCTTAGGCACTAGTAAGATTGAAACCACACAAGGACTTGTGCTCTCCCTAATGTAACCTTTCGCTATGAGTTCTTCCACTTGTCTTCAAATTTCTTTGGCCTCTTTAAGGTTGGTTCTATAGGTTGGTTAGTTTGGTATGGAAGCTCCTAGAATGAATTCAATTTGATGTTCTATTCTTCTTGATGGTGGCAAGCCATAGGGCACTTCTTCGGGAAACACCTCTTCATATTCCTATAAAATTGACTCAATGGCACTAAGAAAAAACATTAGTTTCATGGTTAGTATTCAAATAAGCTCTTTTGCAAACAACAACTAGCATAGGCCAATTGGTATAAAAAGCTCGCTTAACATCACTAGCTTTGACAAATACACTCAACCTTCTTTTTTCTTGTTTGATTTTTCTTTCAACTCATGCTTTTCACTCTTACTTTCTTTCTCTCCACTCTTATTCTATTTTTCTTCACTCATCTTTTCTTTGTTTTTCTTTTTTTTTTTCACTTGATCTTCCAAATTTTGTTTTGGGTTGAAGGGTATAAGAGTAATCAATTTGTTTCCCTTCACAAAGCTATACTAGTTGAAGAAGCCATCATGGATTACATGTATATCAAATTGCCAAGGTCTTCCAAGCAACAAGTGAGCAGCTTCCACGGGGACAACATCTCATAGGACCTCATCTTGGTACCTCCTAATAGAGAATGTCACTAAGACTTATTTTGTCACCTTCACATCCCCACTATCATTCAACCATTAGAGCTTAAAAGGTGTGGGATGGTTCAAGGTAAGCAAAGACAAATTTTCCACAATGATTGTACTAGCCATATTGGTGCAACTCCCCCCATCAATAATTAGGTTGCACACCTTGCCTCTCATATAGCATCTAGTATGGAAAATATTTTCCTTTGTTCCTCATCCCCTTCTTTAGCTTGGGCATTCAAAGCTCTTCTCACTACTAGAGAATCTCCTTTAAACACAACCTTAACTACTTCATTGCTCTCTCCTCCACTTGAATTAGACTCTTCCCCTTCCTTTTCATGTTCGCTAGCCTATTTAACCTTAACATTTCCCTTCATTATCATGACTTTTTTATTGGGGCATTTAAAGGCATAGTGATTGTGGCCTAAACATTTGAAGCACTTGATGTTTCCTGGCTTTTGTGGCACTTCCACCTTGCCTTTGCCTTTAGAGTCTCCCATTTTGGTTCTTGAAGAAGTTACAGTAGTGGGATTCTTGTTGAATTTATTATCCCTTTGCTTATGTTTCTTATCCCAATTCAGCTTCCATGAGGAGCTAGATTGATGAACAAGTTTGGAAGAAGTCCTCATTTTAAGTTGCTTTTTGACCTTCATGGCCATGTGTACTATGCCATCTAATTCCACATAATGTTGGAGTTCCACAACACTGGTAATATCACAGTGTAATCCATGGAGAAAACAAGCCATAGTTGCCTCTCTATCTTGCTCTACATTTTCCTTTATCATGGCTATCCCTATCTCTTTGTGGTAATCTTCAACACTTTTGGACCCCTAGGTGAGGCTCTGGAGTTTTTGGTACAACTCCATATAGCAATGTGAAAGGATGAATCTTTTTCTCATGATTGTCTTCAACTCATCCCAAATAGAAATGGATTTTTTATGTTTTCTTCTTCTACTTTGGACAAGTTGATCCCACCAAATAATGGCATAATCCATGAACTCCACAATCGCCAACACCTTTTTCTCTTCAGAGTAATTATGGCATTCAAAAATTAATTCAACTTTCTTCTCCCACTCTAGATATACCTTTCGATCATTTTTCTCTTGGAATGATGATATGGTCATTTTAATGTTATATAGGCTAGAATCCACCCTTTTCCTTCTTGGCCTTTCATTTCTTCTTCCCAAATTGCATCTATCTCTTCTCCTTCCACTTCTTTTGGTGTCATAGAATGTAGTAGAAAGTTCTTCTTCATCTCTCTCATCTCTTCAATCCCTCTCATTACTCCTATGTTAGTTACTCTATCTTTTATTCCTCCTTTCTTAGGAATTTCTTCTATTTTCCACTCTTGTAATCCTCTCACCAAGATCATCAAGCTTCATATTCACCCTTTTCAAATTGTTGATGCATGGCTCTCAAAGTGAACATGACCTTTGTTTTGAGAGCTACTACTATCTACCATCTTTTAATGAATAAAAATCTGCAAAACAAAGGTTAAGAAAAAATAGGGTCCTCACCAAAACACTCTCCTCACTAGTGTTTAGGAACATTCCACTGTCTACACTTAAGTTAGGCTTTTACCCTCTAATGAGTTCACACATTCCACTTTTATCATCGCTCTTTGAGTTTCTATAAAAACTTAAGACATAAGATCTTTGAGTTTTCAAAATGTAGCAGCCTTCCTCACACAACACTCCAATAATTTAAAACTGGCATGAACCAACAAGCACAAGGAGTAAGGAATTAAAAAGGAAACACAAAAATTGGATAGCATAAATAGAAGATGAAGTTTGGGCCAAAAATCTCTTGAAGCTGAAAGTTGCAAAAAATTTCAAGAAAAGTTGCAAAAAAAAAATGTCATGCAAATGTACTCCAACCTTGATTTTTTAGCTAGGATATTGATCATATATTCTAACAAAACACATTCAAATTAACTACAAAGGAAATTAACTCTAAATAACTAACTTGTATAGATTGAATGGAGCTCAAAAACTTGCAATTTTTTTTTGTTTCCAAATATTCAAAACAACACTTATTTTCTTTCTTTTCTACCTTCTTTTTTTCTTTGTTCTTTCAAACTTTGTTTCTTTTCAAATTTTGGTTCTTTCACATTTTTCTTTTATCACAATTTTTGTTTTGCTTTTGTTTTTCCACTAATGTTTCCTTTCTACCTTTTGTTTTTCCTAACAACTAACTTGTTGTCCGGTAAATGTTTCAACACTTGACAATCAAAATTGAGTAGCTAACAACCAAATATACTCAACCATAATTGGATTAAGATGATTTCCTAGGGGTGTACTCAATATGAAGATGTTTTTGGCACAAAATACAATCAAAATCAAGCTAGGACAATAGTAAAAATTTAGGGGAACTACAGTAAAAGTTTCAGCCAACCAGTAGGACTTGATGCAATGTTGAAGAAAATGGTACCAAACCACACTAAATGAAGTGCAATTCAGTCCCATAACAATGGATACACAAAAATAAAATAAAGATAACTGAACAAATCGTCAAACACTTGGAATGCAACAAAGGAAGAAGCAAAAATTCTATAGAATTTTAGCAAAATTCTCACCAAAAGTGACATCCGAATAGCATAACAGAAAGGAGAAATTAACACAACTTGAGCAAAATTTTTTAAATCAAACAAGTCTAATAAAAAACTTGGTGTGCAATAAAATTAAGATACAAAAATCTACAGAATTGCAACAAAATTACCATCCAAACAACAATAATTTTTAGTAACAAAAACACAAATAAATAGGTAGAAAATAAACCAACAAGGAATAACACAATTGGTAACAATTTAACAAAAAAAGAAATGACATAAAGGGCACAAGATGTAAAGTAAAACAAGAAGAAACAACAAAAAAAATGATCAATCAAAATAGTAAGAAAAATTGAGATATGACTTGAATTTGGAGGGCCAAAGCTCTGATACCAAACTGATGTGTCTCCCATGAAGATGCCGATGGACCTTTCTCCAATTCAACACAAAGATGAAAAGAAAAGAGAAGGATATTCATGCCACACTCTAGATAGGTAGAAGGAGAGTGATAAATGATGGATTTGATGCTACAAAAAGAAAAACTATTTGATAAGTTTCAAGTTCGTGAAGAATCCTAAGAGATGAAGCTCTCAAGAAGATGAACATTCTTTAATTTCATAAAATAAGTAATCTAAATTCTTAGGAAAATATGCCTTCTCTCTTAACTATTACTTACTCAAAATGGGCTGGATTAATGTCCCAGACAAACCAACCAAAAATACCAAGAAAATAGCCACAAAAAATATAAGCCTAAGCTATTACAAAAAGTCTAAAAATAAGTCATTAAATTAGGCCAAATAGAACCTATACATGGCATCCAACATGGACCTCAATTCAACCTTAAACATGACACCTAAACAACCCAAAAGATGTCCTAATTAGCCAAGAAATAAAATAGTCAAGTGTCCTCCATGTTTGATCAAAGATGGATGCTTAGGTGGCTCCATTTGATGACATAGCTTCAATGTAAATAATTCTTGAATCTCCATAGTCATGCTCCTTATGTGTGCTCCATATGGTGTGCCATAACTCTTGAATAGCCTTCCTCATCCCTCCAATCTTAGCTCTTGTGATTGGTCCATCCAGAAGTTGCAAAGACTCTTGGTGGTCTCTAACATGGTCCCTTAATCTTCCATTGATTAATAGTCAAGCACTTACTTGAGGTGAGTGGAGTTTTCTACCATTTTGACTTTGCTTTTATGTATAAAACATATTTTCTAAAGTTGGCCAAAAAAATGCTTTCTACTATTGTAGAAAAATTAGAAAAAGTATTAGATAAATGCATTAGGTCTAATAATTAAAATACAACTATTAGGATTGTTTATTTAAATGTGATTATAAGCACATATGAATGGGTGAGCTTAGCTTATGACTTAGCATAAGGGTTGGAACTTAGCCATGGTAAAAAATTTTAAAAAATCTTGCTTTTTCTTAATTAATATAATTTAATTATTTAGTAATAATTAAAATAAAAAATAGGATAACTAGAGACCTATAAGTATAGTAATGGAAAGATAAGAATATATAGAGTAAAAGATGTTAGAGATGATTGTGTATGTGAACTAGCACAAAATCAACTAGGATTTGGAAGACCTATGTAGACTAGGAGATAAACACATTACTTACAGTCATTAAGGATAGTGACTCAGGATTTAGGTGTAGTGTAGAAGGGCACACTCAGATAATGTAACGTTTGGGGCATAAAAATTTTTAGTAATCACTTATTCAATTGACCTATTGTGCTAGTATAATTTGTACAATTTATCTTACAAGGTAGGTAAAAACTCATGAAATGAGTATATGAAGATTATATGTAACTCAAGGGTCCTATTCCTTAACATAATAGGGTAATCATAAGTCATTATTTATTTGGTTGATCATATGGTCCTACACTCGTTGTACATAGAAAACCTTCCATGAAATTACCATAATGCCCTTGCTTGATAATTCCATGATGATATGATATATGTTATGGATAAGATAAGATTTTAGGATACGTATGATCATGTAAGACATGAAATAGGTAAGAATGAAGGAAGAACTTCCCATTTACTTGAGTTTATATACATATATATATTGTTGACGTCAGATTTTGGTATTGAGCCAAACTCCGGCCAATGGAGGATTTTTTCAGGATCTCAAGCTGTTAACCAGTTCAAATAAGAAAATCAGCAAAACACACAAGGGAGAAGGGAAGAGTAGTAAGAAGATGCAAAATTTTTAACATGGTTTAGCTAAATCTAGATAGAACTAGACCCTACGTCCACAGTGTTGACACCAAAATCTGATCAACTATGTAACGTGGTATTGCACCCCTATCTGCATGTTGGAGAAAAGTTACAGAAGAACAATGAGAGATTTTAGAGGGATGGATGAAAGGAAAGGGAAACACCGGGAGTTTTACGTGGTTCGGTGAAAGCCATTCTTCGGCCCCTACGTCCACTTTTTCTTTGTATTATCGATT
>JANHAO010004685.1:0-23792 GCA_026873985.1 Saraca asoca | reverse complement strand
AAGCTTCGTAGGCTCTTCATCCTCCTCCATCAGATTTCCCTGAGGTAAAAGAGAGGGAACCTCAGGCTATTTATAGACCCGCTCAACCCTTTGAAGAATCTAGAAGAAATCTGGCCAAATCTTCATCCAACGACTCGACACGAGCGACATTGCCATGCGAACGGCCAAAAATGGCAAACAAGAGAAAGCATGGCCTAAAGCAAAAATGGAAAGATATTTGACATGACACTTCGATCAAAGAAAGATGCTGGCTGAAGATACGAATCCAGCCTAAAAAATATACAACTCCCGATCTGCAAAGCACACCGAGAGTTGGGGGGCTTATATTGTACACTAAAATTAGCCTCGTGAGGACAAAGCCCCCGAGGCAGCAAAGACCAGTCCTTGCGCTTCAGCAGGAAGCTTTTCGAGAACTTCGGTCAAACTAACGAATAATAGCAATGGCAAAGAAATCACAGGTGCCGAACCTTACCTCGCTCGCCACGTTACCACAACGTTGCGAGGCACAGGCCAAAAGGCCACATTTTAACAACAGCATGAGTTAGCGATAATGACTTCAAGGATCGACCCAATGATCGCTACACTTACACTCGTCGTAGCAACCCTTGCGGCTTCTCCAGAACCAAGGAACCCTTGCTTGAGACAGCAAAGTGTCTTGCCTGACACGGCAACGGCTACAAGCCTATGCTGCCGGCCTAAGGAGCCCTCTTCTGTAGCCTACCGTCGGACTATGGTCTTCTCACTGTCTTTTCTTACTTATTTGATGTAACATAATTGTAGCTAGCAATTAATGCGTGTAATCTCTCCTTCCTCTATAAATAGGATTGCTTTGTTAGTAAGAGAAAAAGGTGAATCTTGTAAGCAGGGCCAATCTTGTAAGCAGAATTCCTGCAAGAATGTCCAATATTAATAATATCTCTGCCATGGACGTAGGGTCCGGTGCTGGCCGGATTTAGCCTAACCATATTAAAAATCTCCCCTACTCTTCCTCTTGACCACCTTTTACAACACTTCAAGAGCAGCATTGATTCCCGAAATCCACATCTCATTGGCTGAAGTTCTGGTCCTCTGTGATGAACCGAATTTTGACAACAACATGGATAAATCTTGCATTAGTTTTTTTTTTTTAACTATTACACCAATAGATAGCTAAGAAGGAAAAGGAAAAATTACCATTTGTCTATACCTATGGTTAGTAAAGCATGTCTAACCAAATGAGGAAGTTGTTGTATTAGGGATGCCAACTCCATTTGGAAAATGTGAAAGTTCCTGAACAGTGTAGCAACATCCTGAGTTATGACTCAAAAAGGTAAAGGAGCTTTTTCAAGATGATGGATAAAGGAAATGGAGTTGGTAGAGGGCATTCCTAGGAATATGCTAGCTGCAGTAGTGATAAGGGTGTCTGTAAGGAGATGCCTAAGAGCTTGGAAGAGGGTATATTGTTTTGAGGCTAATTCAGGGAGAATGAAAAAACCCCTGGTGATCTCATTTCTTCCTTCCCTCATTGCTATCTGGCAGCATCTGTATTTGTAGTTTTTGTGATTGAAATTGAAGAAGGAGTGATGGACTTGGTTGGCCATTTGATTTGGAAGGTTCCCAATGAATGTAGCTCGTGTGCCTGCATTAAACTTGTCTAAGATTTGGTAATTTGTAACGTTGTCTTACATGTAAATAGTGTCTTCCATGAAATTCTAAAGCCTCTTCAAAGTAGTACATGGGTTAGGAGACTCTCCATGATATATCACTTTTACTATAAAAATAACTGAATTTAGCAATGGTTTAATAGCGGCAGTTTGGAGAAACCGCCACTAAAAACACGAAGTACTGAAACAGGCAATTATTAGCGGCACTTTGCTAGCAGCCACCACTAAATGAATTGTTAAGCAACGGGCATAAAAAGCAAATATTGTTATCCGGGCTGTAGTTTTCTAGAAACCCTAACTCACTTTCTCACCTAAACCATAGCCGTCGAAGTTAGACCCTTTCTCTAGCAAATTATTTTCAGCTAAAATTACAGTGGGTGGAGTGTCAAATTAGAGAGAGCAGAACTAGTTTGTTTTCCATTCAAGGTTTCTCAGAGCTCGAAGGTTTATTTTATGTCTTTTATGTTTTCAAACTAAAAAATCTGAGTACTTGAATTGTTAAGCAGGTTTATCTTTTATGTTTAGTGTGAAGCTAAACCCCTTCTCCAGCAGATTTTTTTCGGCAAAAATGGTAGTGGATGGAGTGTCGGATTAGAGAGAGCAGAGCTAGTTTATTTTTCATTCAAGGTTTCTCAAAGCTCAAATGTTTATCTTTATGTCTCTTATGTTTTTGAACTGAAAAATTTGATTACTTGATTAAAGATCAGTACCTTCACAGTGTCAGGAATGTGTTAGATTGTATAACTAGCCTTTGTCTTCTTTTTGGGTCAATTCTTTCGTTGCTTTTGCATGTTTGGTTGATATACTTCAAGAAGACTTTAAATTCTCTTCTATTTTCTAGGCAACTTAGGTTGAACTACAATTTGCAGGCTGACGTTTCCAATGCTGAGGCAGATTTTATAAAATTGTTTTCTGTCATGATTAGAGGTGAAGTGTTATACATAGGTTTGTGATTGTGAATTTTGTTTTATAAATCTTTTGATTGTGAATTTTGGAATCTGGATAGAAAAAAATAGAGTGAAATAGAGAGAAGACAAGGCATGACTTTCTCTTTACTGAGAATGTTTTTGATTTAAGAAAGTAATAGAATGGGATTTATGATTCTTTGACACTTTCTAATATTTTTCTTTCCTCTGAATTTTTTAAATAATTAAATAAGAAAAGATTATGATTTAATTAAATAATTAAATAAGAAAAATTATGATCTGATTATTCATTTTCCTCTCTCATTGTTTTTTTTCTTCTTGTGGTTTTTTTCTTCAAACTTTCATGCATACCTTTAACAGATGCCAAACACATAGGATTTTACATATTTTTTTAAGATATTTTTCTGGAAAGTTTTGTGCCACGATGCATTCCAAGATGTTGATAGCTTTAAAAAATTGCTAGATATTTCTGTTGTATTCAGTGAAAGACTTTTGTATATCATAGTATCAATACGTACAATTATATATTATTGGAATGAAGATACAAATTTTATATTAATGGGACTAACTTATGGATTATGACTTCGATAACACATTACACATGATGCTATGTATAACAGTGCCACCACTAATGTATAACAACTTAGGTTCAATGTGTCCTTTTTTGCCTTTTTATTTCTTTCTTGCTATAAATGCACTTTTCACACATGTTCTTAAAAAAAAAAACCCTATTTCTTAAGAGGCAAACATTCTCTTTTCATCTGTGCTTCAACGCTTTATTTAAATTCTTTAAGATGTGCTAGATTTGATTAATTCCATACCTACTGAACTTCAATTTGTAAATCTGAGCTATAGAGTTCTTTAAATTTTCACCATATCCTTCAAACACATCTGGATTTTCTAGGGTGAGCCTTACCTAAGGCTAAAATAGTGGTTGAGCTCTTTGTTTTCCTTTTTTAAGTAAGTCATTTAGCTTCTCAAAGGGATTTCAAATGTGGTTGAGCAATCAGTGTAAAGGCTTCTCCTTGTGCCTCATTAAACTTAGAAAGACTGATATTATAATAGGTTTAGGCTTGGTTGAGAGCTTAGAAGAAGATTACGCCTTGAAGATTGTTTTTCAAGGGTAAACCACCAAAAATCTTGTGTTTGAATCTCTTTTTCCCTACTCTCTTTATTTTCTAGCAATTTATATTATGTTATCTATTTCTGCTCTTGTTAATGAATGAGTTTATGGGTTGCTCTATTTTTATTATTGAAATTTGTTGACCATTATGTGATTCATTGTTTATCATTTTTCCCATAAGTTGGTTTACTTGAACGAAGTGATCTCCATTTATGAATATGCTCATTGAAGCCTTACCTATGTAAAGTTAAATAAGTTGCTTTACGCAGGTGCATTGATTTGTTATTTCTTGTGTGCAAACATCTTCATCAAACTATCTTGGGTTTGTTTGAATTAAAACCATCTCATGGCTTTCCAAAGTCAAGAGATTTTCATAGAGAATACTAAAAATTATGAAAGATTTCAAAACATCCATTTCACCTCCTATTAGATTTGGGTTACTTTGTCATATAGCAAGCACATCAATATGTGTTATTCAATTAAAAAGAGGTTGATCTATTTATGGAGTAAGTATCCATATGTCTACTATCTTTCCTAAGATTACTCAGCCTAGCTATTATATCTTTGATTGTTGCTTGTAGGGAATTTAAACTATATATGAAGTGAAAAATAAGGAGCCAAAAATGTTCATATGTTAAGTTGCAAAAGATAGTTAGTAAAGAATTTAACAATTGGTTTTCTAGATGGGTGAGTTGTAAAAGATAGTTAGTATAGAATTCTTTTTCTAAGGCATGGTTATAAATGATAATTTTCTCCTTTTTGGTTTTCTTGAATGATGTGCTTGGTTCTATGTTGAATGATTTGAAGCACCTAGGCTACGGACCTTATACTAATGCTAGAAGGTTTTCGGCATTCAATATTAATAGATATAAGTTTCAGACATTAGCTTAAGAAAATGGATTAAAAATCCAAAATTCTAGAATTTTCATAAATTCTACCACCAATTGTCTTTCTAGCCATCAAACTATAAATAGGGAAGATGTTGGTCTTCCATATTATGGGAAATTGGTAGATATTATTGAGCTCAATTACTATGAAAATTTTGTGACCCTTTTTAAATGTGTTACCCTAGGTTACCATAGCTACATATTTACCTTAATTTTGATGTTGAAAAATAATTTTAATTTTCATTGCTATCTGACAATATACTTCATTTCACTTGCAGATTTAAAGCATGTGATTCAAGAGATCCGAAATTAGATTTAGGAGTTATTTTTTATTTTTATAGGATCTTTTATAAATAAATTTAAATGAGATTTGATTCAAACAAATACTTTCATAATGAGCTAGATACAAACCACTTGAAGAAAAACTAAAATCAAATATTTTTCAAACAAAGCTTTTAAATGATTTTTTTCACAAGTATAGATTTTATAAAATTGTTTTACATCTTGTGAATCAATTTCTTGAAGAACTTGTGAAAAACATAATAGAATCGATTCATCAATTAATTCGTGAAGAAAAGTTTTGAAAAATTCTTTTTATCAAAGGTTAGGAATTTGACCTAAATCAATTCAATAATCGATTCAAGACCTAATCTCAAAAGGCTATGATTTGACTACCAAATCGATTCATTAGTTGTAACCATTCTGAATTGATTGATAAATTGATTCACAAACTAAAAGTTAGTTATTCTATTATAGTTGGTTATAGTTAGTTATAGTAGCTATAAAAACCCAACCACCTTCAAGTGTGAAATTCTCTAAGAAAATAGAGCAAAACAAGATTAGCTTTCATCTCACTATTTTTCTCAATCAATAAAGAGTTTGAATCAAAATTCTGCTGAATTCATATATGTTGTTTGAGATTTCATCTCAAACTTTTAGTATTGTATTTCTTACTTTACCTTAATCTTTTTTATCTTTATTTTTCTGTTGAGATTTCTAGATTGATAGGGATCTTGTATAGGTTAGTAAAAGCCTATTTTAATTCTTGTGGCTTCTCTTAAGTTAGCAAGAAACCTGGTGTAATTCTTATGTTTTAAACTAGCATTTTAAGAGCCTATTTTAATCCTAATAGTTCTATAATGCACGTGGTCTTTCGATTGAGGAATGATCCAGTGGAGTAGACTTGAATTGCGGTTTTAATTCAAGTTCAACCACTTTAAAAACTTCATCTATGAATCTTTACTTTTTTTGTTCTTACATTTAAATTCCTGCTGCACAACTATCAATGCATTCTTTTGTATTCTCTATATTTCATTGCTTAATTGTCTATTGTACTTCTTAATTCAAGGCAATAAATTATGTCTTGTTAAAATTTAAAGAAGAATTCATAATATACAAAGGTGTATACAAATTCCCTTAAAGGAATAAGGGCAAGATCCGTGATTTTATATCTTTATCTACGAACCTCAGTTTTTATCAGAGCTTTGGCTCTTGATACACCTATGTTTTCTTGAAAATTACGGATTCAACTTACTTTTTACTGCCTAAATGTCCACCAATGCACAAACCTTCTAGATTCAATAGGGAACACTATACCTATTAAAAGCATAAGATCAAAGATTTTATTGAAGCAATAGATGTTGACACATGGATTTGGTTGAGGAAGGTTTTGAACCTCCCAAGACATTAATTAATGGTGATGTATAGCTTAAACCTAAATCATTATGGACAGAAGATGAAAAATAAAAAAAAGAAACTTGCTTGCTGTTTAAATAAAATGGACAATTTAAAACTCTTTATCACCTAATGAGTATGAAAGGATCTCAAATTGTTCAACTACTACGGAAATTTGGGACACACTAGAGATTGCACATATAGGCACTTCATAGGTTAAGGCTTCAAAGATGCATGTCCTTGTGCCACAATATGAAATGTTTAAAATGGAGGATAGTGAGTCAATTAAGGATTTAATCTAGAGATTCATAGCAATTACTAACCATTTAATGTTTCTTGGTAGAAAGTTTGAAAATGCAGATCTTGCTCATAAGATTCTAAGGTCTTTGATTGAAGAGTGGTAGCCTAAGGTTACTACAATTAAAGAGTCATTGAAGATGGATATCCCTACAATTCAAGAGCTCTTTGCAAACCTAGAAGAGCATGAATTAGAATTAAGAAGATACAAAAAGAACAAGGATGACAAAAAGAAAAAGACTCTAGCATTTAAAGCTATAGAATTAGATGAAGAATCTAATAGTGATATAGAGGCAATTGACAAAGACAATGTGGCATTCTTGAGTAAAAAACTATAGAGAATCATAAAAGAGAAGAAGAATAAAGATAAGAGAAAATCAGCATCACAAAAAAGGAATCATGCTAAGACTGAGTAAGGAAATTCAGTCAGTATAGTCCCTAATTGCTTTGAATGTAAAAAACCTAACCACATTAAATCAGATTGCCCAGTTTACTTAAAAAAGCAACTAGAGAATGAAAGAAGGAAGAAGAGACCATCCTAGAAGAAATTGAATTTTGCTCTAGAGATGATGAAGAGGTTGATACTACTACTAATGAAGAAGATTCCAATGATGATGCCTTGCTATGCCTTATGGCCAGACACAATGATAATCTTGAGGTATCATTGTTTGCTATCTCTAATGATGATGAATCTAATGTTGAATCAAAAAAAGAATCTGATGAAGAAAGTGATGATGAAGAATTAGATGATTTATGTGTCAAACTATATGATTCTTTAGTTAAATCTAAGAAAAAATTAACTACCTCTAAGTATAAGCAAGAAATTTTGATTCATAAGGCTAAATACTTAGAAAAGGAGAATGTTGAATTAATTGCTTTTGTTGGAAAAGAATGTGAATAGTGCAGTTATTATAAATGTGAGATTTCAACCTTGACAAAGACACTACAAGGATTTTCTTATAACAATTAAAAATTAGAAGATATGTTATAGAATCAAAAATTTTCTTATAATAGAACTAGTCTAGGATATTGGCAGTAACATTATAAGAAATTTAAGAGATGGAATCTTGCTTATATCACTTGTTTCTATTGCAATCATAAAGGGCATCATATTAGACATTGCCCTTTTAGAAATGGACCATACTTGTTAAAACCAAATGAAAGACTTGTATGGTTACCTAAATCTTCTACTGGTAAAAATTTTTTTTGTCATGACTACTAACAAAAATGGACCCACAATTTAATGGGTACCACCAATGCTAGTATAAACTTCATGTTATAGGGATGTGAGAGACAAAGCACAAATTTAAGGTTTCTAGATAGTTGATGTTCAAGACATATGACCAGAAACAAGGATAAGTTCATTTGTCTCGCACCTATAAATGGATGTAAGGTGACCTTTGGAGATAATTCTAAAGGAAAGGTTAAAGGAATTGGCAAAATTGTTAAGTCATCTAACTGCTACAGAAATGATGTCTTGTATGTAAATGGTCTAAAACACAATTTGTTAAGCATAAGTTAGTTCTGTGATAAAGGAAACCAAGTCATTTTTAATTCAAATAAATGCTTAGTTGTGAATAGCAACGACAATCAACTAGTAGGCCATAGAGTTAATAATGTTTATTTGTTTGATCTTGATTCAGAATTTAAATTGGACTCAACATGTTTAGTTAGTTTTGATGATGATACTTGGATTTGGCATAGAAGGTTAGGACATATAAATATGGAACTAATTGGAAAACTATCCAAGAAGGATCTAGTATCTGGTTTGCCTAAATTGAACTATATTAAAGACAAGGTATGTGGTGCTTGTCAGAAATGTAAAAAAATGAAATTCTTATCTAAATCCAAAAATATTGTTTCAACTTCAAAACCCCTTGATTTGCTTCAAATGGACTTAATTGGTCCATCCATACTCCAAAGCGATGGAGGCAACTCTTGTGTATTTGTGATTGTGGATGATTTTTCTAGATTTACATAGACTCTCTTTTTATCTCATAAAAGTGACACATTTCAAGCCTTTCAAAGGCTTGCAAGTGTGATTCAAAATTAAAGAGGATGTTCCATTATTTCTATAAGAAGTGACCATGGAAAATAATTTAAAAATATAAACTTCATTTATTTTTATGAAATGCATGGTATTAGTCACAATTTTTCTACACCCAAGACACCACAACAAAATGGTATTGTTGAAAGGAAAAATAGATATTTAGGTGAAATGGCAAGAACCATGTTAAATGAGAGCACACTTCCAAAGTCCTTTTCAGTTGATACAGTTAACACTGCCTGCTATATAATGAATAGAGTATTTCTTAGACCTATTTTAAACAAAACACCCTATGAATTATACTTTGGAAGAAAGTCTAACATATCATACTTTCATGTCTTTTGTTTTAAGTGTTTTATATGTAACAATGGCAAGGATAATCTAGATAAATTTGATCCTAAGTCTAATGAAGATATTTTTCTTGGCTATTCTTCATCTAGCTAGGCTATTAAGGTATATAATAGAAGGACTTTGAAGATAGTAGAATTTATGGATGTTGTGTTTGATGAATTTGCTTTAAGTGATCATATATCAAGTGTAGAGGAAGATCAACAAGAGTGGTGGACCTCTAACTCAACTACAGAAATACAGCTAGGTGAATCAAAGGTACGTACTGGAGAACCAAGACAAGAAGAGGAAGACTCTGTCATTCTGAACATTACACCACCTAGCTCTCTTAAAAAACTTTGGAAATTTATAGGAAATCATCCTAAAAATCTTATGATAAGAGATGCAACTAAATAGGAAACTTGTAGTAACTTGAAAATTTTCTATAATCACTCAGCTTTTGTTTCTCCAATTAAGCCTAAAAACATTCAAGACGCCCTGTAAGATGACAATTGGATTTTGCCTATGCAAGAAGAATTAAACCAATTTAAAAGAAACCAAGTTTGGACACTTATGCCAAAATTTGATCATCATAATGTAATAGGGACTCACTGGATTTTTAAAAATAAACTAGATGAGAATGGAGTAATAATAAGAAAAAAGCTAGGCTAGTAGCAAAGGATATAACCAATAAGAAGGAATAGATTTTGATGAAACCTTTGCACCAATAGCTAGGCTAGAAGCCATTAGAATGTTTTGGCATTTGCTTGTACAAGAAATTTCAAACTTTACCATATGGATGTTAAAAGTGCTTTTCTAAATGGATATATTTTAGAAGATATTTATGTACAACAGCCCCGATGTTTTGAAGAACCTTAAATCCAAACCACGTTTTTTAGCTTTAAAAAGCCTTATATGGTCTGAAATAGGCTCCTAGAGCCTTGTATGATACACTTAGTAAGTTTTTAATCCAGAAAGGCTTTAAAAGAGGGAATGTTGATACAACACTTTTTATATTAGAAAAGGATAAAGATATACTACTTGTACAAATTTATGTAGATGACATTATTTTTGGCTCTACAAATGAGCAATTATGCAAAAAAATTTCAAAGTTAATGCAAAACAAATTTGAGATGTCCATGATGAGGGAGTTGACCTTTTTCCTTGGCCTACAGATTAAATAATTAGTCAAAGATATTTTCTTATGTTAAACTAAATATATTTTTGAACTACTAAAGAAATTTCATTTGATAATTATAAACCTATAGGCACACCTATGAGTCCATCTTTAAAATCAGATCATGATTTGAATGGTAAAAGTGTAGATCCTACTCTATTTAGAGGCATGATAGGTAGTCTATTATACTTGACTGCTAGCAAGCATGATATTATCTTAAATGTTTGTGTTTGTGCAAGATATCAAAAAACTTAATGGAGTCACACCTTTCTGCAATTAAAAGGATCTTCAAATACCTTGTAGGAACCAAATATTTAGGACTTTGGTATCGCAAGTCTGATACTTGTATTCTATTAGGATATTCTAATGCAGATTATATGGGGAGTAAAATAGATAGCAAGAGTACTAATGGAACATGTCAATTCATTGGCCATTCATTAGTTTCTTGATCATGTAAAGCTTGATTTTAGATAATTAGATGATTATAATAGAATTTTTTTATCCTCCTTTAAAATTTTTTTAAACTTTGAACCTCACACAAAATTGTTTGTCACCATCAAAAAGGGGGAGATTGTTAACCTAGGCTACCCTAGCTACATATTTGCCTTAATTTTGATGTTGAAAAATAATTTTAATTTGCATTGCTATCTGACAATATACTTCAGTGTTTTGATTTGATTTGCAAGTTCAAAGCATATGATTCAAGAGATCCAAAATTAGATTTAGGAGTTATTTTTTATTTTTATAGGATGTTTTGTAAATGAATTCAAATGATATTTGATTCAAACAAATATTTTCATGATGTGGTAGATACAAACCACTTGAAGAAAAACTAAAATCAAATATTTTTCAAATAAAGCTTTTAAATGATTTTTTCATAATTACATATTTTATAAAATCATTTTACACCTTGTGAATCGCTTCAAGAATTGATTCATTGAAGAACTTGTGAAAAACATACTAGAATCAATTCATCAATCAATTCAAGAAGAAAAGTTTTGAAAAATTCTTTTTATCGAAGGTTAGGAATTTAACTTGAATCAATTTAGTAATCAATTCAAGTCAAATTTCAAGACCTGATCTCAAAAGGCTATGATTCGATTACCAAAATGATTCATTAGTTGTTATCATTCTAAATCAATTCATGAATCGATTCATAAACTGAAAGTTAGTTATTCGGTTACAGTTGGTTACAACTGTTATAAAAATCCAACCACCTTCAGTTTTTCAATAGATTTCACAATTTTCTTTCTCCTTCAAGAGAGAAATTCTCTAAGAAAATAGAAAAAAACAAGATTAGCTTTCATCTCACTATTTTTCTCAATCAATCAAGAGTTTGAATCAAAATTCTACTGAATTCATATAAGCTATTTTAAGATTTCATCTCAAACTTTTGGTATTATATTTCTTACTTTACCTTAATCTTTTTCATCTTTATTTTTCTGTTGAGATTATTAAGTTGATAGGAATCTTGTTTAGGTTAGAAAGAGTTGTTTTAATTATTGTGATTTTTCTTAGGTTAGCAAGAAACTTGGTGTAATTCTTGTTTTTAAATTGGTATTTTAGGAACTTGTTTTAATCTTGATAATTCTGTAATAAAAGTGGTCTTCATATTAAGGAATGATACAATGGAGTAGACTTGAATTACGATTTCAATTTAAGTTGAACCACTTTAAAAACCTTATGTATGAATCTTTACTTTTCTATTCTTACATTTAAATTCTTGCTGCATAGCTATCAATTTGCATTCTACATATTTCACTACTTAACTGTCTACTATGCTTCTTAATTCAAGGCAATAAATTGCAATCTTGTTAAAATTCAAAGAAGAATTCAAAATATACAAAGGTGTATACAAATTCCCTTAAAGGAATAAGGGTAAGATCCATGATTTTATATCTTTATTTGGGACCCTCAAATGTATATGGGCTAACACCACTAATGATGGAGGGTTTAGAAAAGATGATTGGGGCTTTAATGTTGTAAATTTTTATAGATTGATTCACACTGGTGAATGGGAAGAGCGTGAGCCTTTCATCTATGCATCACAAGATTAAATGGTTTATTATATAGAAGATCAAGAATCTTCATATTGGAATGTTGTTATTCATCTTAAGCCAAAAGACTTACATGACATGGGTGACAATGTTGACAATAAGATGTGCAAGCATGAACTATTTATTCCGCTAGAGTTGAGTAATTTTTTTGTAGAATGATGGTGAAAATATTCAATTAACAGAGGAAAAGGAAGATGATGATCCTTTGGAAGGCCTTACTTTAGAAACCAATGTCGAGAAAGATGAGAATATGTCAGAATAGTTAAAGAATATTGTAAATTTGATTTGCAATATGGTTTGTCTCAATGTGAACTTGTTTAGTTAAAGAAATTTGTAGATTAGCATTATTTATGGTTTCTCTCAATGTGAACTTGCAACTTGCTTAGTTAAAGAAATTTGTAGATTAGCATTTTTTATGGTTTATCTCAATGTGAACTTACCTAGTTAAGGAATTTTGTAAAGATGATTTGCAGTATGATTTGTCTCAATGTGAGCTTGCTTGATTAAAGAATTTTAGTATTACTTTTAGATTATTGATATTTGTTATGCAAATATATCTAAGTCAAAACGTCTAAGTTTGGGACAACAAGGCAATGTCTAGTACTCATTTAGCTTACCATAGCCCACTCAAGATGTTCTAGCCCCTATTTAGCATATACATTCACATCCTACACATCCCACGTGGCCCACACAATCTAGATAGCCCACACAATGTGATGCTCTTGAGATAGAACACCCAAAAGTTGCAATAGAAGACCTTAAGATGAATTTGGACATTGACATGGATGATGCTCCTTATACATCATCATCTAGTACTAGGAAGAGGAAGCCTAGAAGTGGATGGTCATGCAATGTGATAGATAACTAGAATATATCATTTTCTTTTATGATTGAGTTTATATTGCACTAATATTTTACACTTGTCTTAATAGAGAAGGAGGGTGTGGTAAAGGTCAAGAAGTTAAAAGTCAAACAAGTTTGGACCTTAGATGAAAATAAAGTTATAATTCAAGTAGACGATTGGGGCCATCCCATACAAGATGAAAGAGGACTTTTTCAAGAGCAATGAGTCATTTGATTACGACTAAATTTTCGATATATTATGAGAACTGACCAATCATACTGGATTCAATTAAAGATGATGTGGTAGATAAACTGGTGATGATATGTAACAATATTACTCAAATATTTAAAATTTATGTTTCATTCTTTTTTTTTTTTTTGGTCACAGCCATACTTTCATTTTGCATATGATAAAATGGATAAGTGGTATATTAAGCAAGTTGTTGGAAGGGGGTCGGAGCTTATAAATTGACTTCGTAAAACAAGCATTATGATAGGAGTTGTTATATCTATCTATATGTATTTACTTGAGGTAGATATGATGTAATCGAAATGACTTGAATTATATTTATATACCCTCTACTTTATCTCCTACTATTTTTAGAGGAGATGTAAAGGAGGAAGAGAATTATCGTGGAAAAATAACAATTATCAACCCTAGCATCCAATTTAGACAAATTGAAGGTTAATTTTCTTGTCTTTATTCACGTCAATCTGCTTCAAGCATATTAGGCAAAAACATTAAAATTAAATTCAAAACTTTATTTTCTCACCGTGAAAAATTACTCCATAACGAAGCATTCTCTTTCTAGCAGGATATTTTATTTAGTAATAAAGGCAGGTGGAGCTGCTAAGGATGATTTATTAGGCACACCATTGGAGTCGAACCATAATGAAATTCAAGAACATGTGGAAAGGGAATTCAGAATGGAGAAATGCAGCTATTTCACATTTCAGACATTCATCATGTGTCTTGCTCGCCGCCCACTACATGATATATTTTCCTTTCTTATTTTGAAATTTTGTACTCATTTAGCATATATATTAGTGTCATGTTTGTTTTGTAGATTACTCTTATACTCAATTTCAAATGAAGATATGGACAACACTATCTGATTCATCCCTTTCTCTCCAAGTTCATCTGCTTATGCACATAAATTCCAAAGAATGTCCATAAAAATTAAAGTAGCTTTATCTTATTGGGTTCTGCTAGGGTGTGGATTGTTAGGGGCATTTTTAGAAAAATTAACATTTTAATCTTTTAAGGATTTAAATTTGATCAATCATCAATGTAACTTGTTTTTACATTATTATATATTTGTGTTATGATGTCATTAAAAAACTATTAAAATTCTCTTACTGTTAATAAAAATTTTTAATCATTCTTATTTTTGTTATAATGTAACATCTTTCAATACACACTGACAATTTTAAAAGGTTTTATATTGAAAATGGATCAAATTTAAACTCATTTTTTTAATGAAATGATGTTTGTTTTGATATAAATTAAGGGCAATATTTCCACGCCCAGAAGGTTTTCAAGATCATTGACACCCCCAATTGAGAGTTTTAAAATATTGTGCCATTAAGTAAAAATATTGATCTCAAATTTTTTAATGTTTTTTTATCAATTTATACTACACTCAATTAAAATCAATAATTAATTTCAAAAATTTCCCACAACATATAATTTATTAATTTATCTCAATTCTTCAACATAATCAAATTACAGTAAAATCTCTATAAATTAATAGCCTTGGGATTATAAAAATTCTATTAATATAAAGAGATATTAAATAATCAATAAATTAATAATTTATTAATTTATCGAATGTACTTACAATTCAAAATAACATTCATTTAATCAACTAAAATTTTATTTTATTTTATAAAAATCTAAATTATTCTATTAATAAAAGGAGACTAAAAGTCTAAGGAATATAAACCAATCCATATCTACTTGATTTGTAGGTATTATTTAATTGTATTAATGTCTTTAATGTAATTGATACCATTTTTTCTATTATCAAGAGGTTAAAAAGACTAGAGAGTACTAAACATACATGTCTACTTCCATTTTATTAAATACATACAATGAATCAAACAAATAATATTATGTATGTAAACAACCAAGAAGTCTTATTATAGAATAAATAAACACAAATTCTTTTTACATCTCATAGTAAAAATATGGTTTCCCATCTAAAAGGTGTTCATAAATCAACCATGACTAATCAAATGCGTAAAGCATTATGTGAGTATTGTATAGACCATCCCACATGCACTCAAAAAGAATTGCAACAATGGATTTCTGACAATTTTAACTTGACAGTTAGTTAATGTATAATATCAAATACACTTAAGCGATCATCAGAGTGTCTCTTGATTGATGTAGAAAAAAGTGGTCAGTCTAAGTGGCACAAACCATCAAAGTTTCTAGATATGGAGAAAGTTGTTTATGAGTGATTTGTTCAAGACCAAGATCATGTGAATATAACAGGTGAGCTATTTTTAGAAAAAGCAAAAGAGACTATCAAAATATTAAGCACTAAAGAGACTTCAAAATTCAACTTATCTAAAGGATGGCTTGAGAAGTTCAAATTAAGACATGGAATTAAATCATTTCAACATTTTGGGGAAAGTGGGTCAGTTGATATACAAGACATGGAGAAGAAATTGGAGTCTATAAGAGAAAAAATAGATCAATTTACCATAAAAGATGTTTTTAATATGGATGAAATTGGATTATTTTATAAGTTGCAACCTAATCACTCTCTTGCAACAAAGCAACTTGAAGGACAAAAACAAAGAAAGGCTTATAATTGTTTTTTGTTGTAATGAAAATGGCTTAGCCAAAATTCCTCTATGGATCATTGGAAAGTATGCAAAATCACGCTGCTTCAAAAATGTAAATATGAATTCTTTGAACTATCAATATTGTGCCAACAAAAGATCATTGATGATTTCAATGCTTTTTGAAGAATATGTTCAATGGCTTGACAACAAAATGCAAGAAAGAAAATTTCTCTTGGTGATAAATAATTGTTCAATCCATCCAAAGAATATTGAAGTATTACAAAATGTTGAGCTATTCTTTTTGCCATCCAACATGACATCAAAAATCTAACCATGTTATGTAGGGATAATAAAAAATTTCAAGATGCATTATCATAGAAGATTTTATTGTAAACTTCTGGAGGGCTATGAATTGGGGCAAAGTAATCAAGAAAAAGATAAATGTTTTGAATGCAATCAATCTTGCAGTCTTAGTTTGAACAATAAATGTTCATGCAAAGACAATAGTGAATTGTTTTCGACATTGCAAAATTTGTTTTGTGGAAGAAATGGCCTTAAAGAACTTAAATGATCCTTTAGATGAAAAAGATATTGATGAACTTAAGACGATAATTAATGATTTGGGCTACCATAATAAAATGGATATAAATTACCTATTGATTATCTTGGTAAAAATGATACATGTCCAAAGATCTCAAGTTAAGAAGAAATCGTTGCTAGCATCACTAAAAATCCTACTAATGATGAAGCTGAGAATGATACAATAACATTAGAGCCTGTTAGCAGACGCAAGCATTCAAAGCATCAATAATTATTTATAATTTCTTATTACAATATGAAAATTCAACTCCAAAGCTTTTAGATGTAATAAGAAAAATTAGGGATGAGATTCAGTTAGATTTAAATTTTAATAAAAAATAAATATCAATAAACTCATATTTTAGGAAAATATGATATGTAATTTTAGTAAGTTATTAATTTATAATATGAATGGGACCAAGGATTTATGTAAGGTTTTCAAAAAAAATTATTATCTTATTATTTTATTGAAATTATTAATTTATCTTGTTAATTCAAGTTAGGACTAAGAAAAACTATTATTTAATAAAAGTTATTAATTTATAGAGGCTTTGCTATAATTGTTATCTTAATTGTTCAGTCTAAACAAATTAATTATCATCATAATTCTTCATCCAATTAAATCAATAAATTAATGACAATTATAATTTATAAATTAATTACCAAAAACTCAATATTGATAACATTAATATGTTTAAAATTTTCCATTTCTTATTAATAAATTAAATTAATTCACTCAGTTTGATAAGTCTAAATTCAAAATAAATTTTAAAATAACATAAAAAAATACCATTTCTTTTTCATGTATGATTAAAATAAATATTAATATTAATATTATAAACAAATATAAATTCATTTTAATTAAATGTGGTTAATATTTTATTGTATAACTATGCTTAAATCATTTAATTACCAACTAATTAAAATAAAATAATTGCAACAAGTTTATTTTGGTCACTTCATGAAAATATTATTTATTATTAAAAAAAACATATGTATTTTATTATAATTTTAAAATACATAAAAGTTCATTTTTTTATTTAAGTATGATTTAATTGATTAATGTGAAAAATGGGATGTGATGAAGAATTACGTGATGGGATTTTAAATAGCTCACATGATTAGACACATGAATGGGAGTATCCTTGAATTTTAATAAAACTTTTGATAAATTAAAAAAATTAAAAGTTACATATCATATTGTCAAATACTTAAATCAAATCGTTTATTTAATAAATGATTTATCTAATGATTCACTATCATTTAAATGTTTAGGGTATAACTATAAGACAATTAACAATGTATTGAGATCTCAGTCATAATATTAGACAAAAAATGATAAGTCTTATCATAAAAAGACATGAAATATTAAATATATGTTGTATGAAATTTATGAAAAGTTGGAAGAACAATTTTACTTTTTGTAAAAATAATTGCAACCTTTTATAAAAAAAAAATACGTCTAATTTTAATTATAACAAAGTTATTTAGCGTGGTAAATTTTGATATAAAATCATACAGCCTTTTGTCAAAGGGTTGCAACTCGGTAAAAAAAAAATCGTAATTTTTTATGAAGATGACATTCATTTAAAGTTGTAAGTATAATGACTATTTTTGCATGAATATAAAGTTTACAATAAAAATTATTATAACAAGAAGTAACTCTGTAACTCTTTGAAAGGAATTTGCAACTTATCATGGTATAATTTGTAGTTCTTAATATAAATTGTGCAACTTGTTGCCGTATTTTAAAAAAGAATATAAATTTATAAAAATATTTTGCAATTTTTTTTAATAAAAGTTATATGAATAAAATACTATTTTGGTCTTTCACAAATGTAAATTTTTTTAATCTAATCTCTCTTTAATTTTTATTCTACATTTAATCATTGACAAATTTAATTTCTTTTAATTTAATTTTTTTTAGTTAAATCCTTTTATTCATTTATCCTACATCTTACTAATTAAAATCATGATTTAAAAGCTTAAAATCTAATGTGATGTCTTCCAATACTTGTGGACACTAAATATAATTTACATAAGAAGGTTAAATGTTTTTATGGATTATAATAATTTTTTTTTAAATAATAAAATTGAAGAAATCAAAGTGGTAATCATATGCCCATGCTTTTAAATTCAACTCATATGATAGGTTTTAAAGTATAAAGAATGTCATGTAAGCATCGAAGGGTATCGCATTATGTTGACGATGGATTTTGGTCAAACCCAAATCCGGCCAACAGAAGTAGTTCTTTCAGGATCCATGCTATTTCCCGATTACTAAGGCTGTTGAAAGGTGCTGAATGGCTAGAGGAAAGAGGAGGAGAAGGAAACACACAGAGGGTTTAACGTGGCTCGACCAAATCCGGACAGCACCGAACCCTACGTCCACGAAAGTGTTTTTTATTAATCTAAAAGAACTTTTACAGAGCTGTGGTTTCCAGTAGAGTTTCTACTAGTATATCATTCTTGCGTCCTCTTTTTTGCTCTCCCTTTACAATGACTCTAGCCCCTCATTTATAAAAGCATGGAGGAGTACAAATGGAACTAAATAAACTGTACATTTATTACATCAAATATTAAATGAATAAGACTACCTAGAGTACTATAGACTGGCTTCTGCAGGTTGTTTTCTACGGGTGGGACCTGACAGTCGTACCTTACAAAATGGTGGTGCAAGTAGTTTGTTGGCTTTATGCTCGATTTTAACGAGCTTCTGGTTGAGTAGAACTTTGTACTATTAAGCTGAGGCTTGAGTGTCAAGACAGTTGCCACTAGCCCATGGCCTCGAGCTCGTTTAGCCAGCGAGCTCGGGTCTTTAGTGAGTTGAGGTCCTTTATACAGCGACCTAGCGGTCTGGCAAGCTTGTCCCTTTGTCAGGCTTAGCTCCTTCTAAGTTGTTGCCAACCCATCTTATAGTGCCAAATTCTACTGATAACACTAGCCCCTAACTCTCAGTTCGCTTTACAGACTAGGAATTAGACTTCTGCTGGCAAAAGCTCGTGCTGCAATACACTGTAACTCTGGCCTTTATCTCACGCACTTGCTTCCCTTTGTGAGGTGCAACTTTAGTGAACTAGGACTTTGCGAGACTTAGAAGGGCCACATGGATAAGTTTCTACTATTGGTCCCTTATTCGGCCCATTCTAGATTCAAAATCGAAAGATAGTTTCAATCTCAGTTACAAACATTAGTGCAGTCAAAGTTTTAGAGTCAGGCTGCTATTTCATTTTTCCAGACAAAATGCATCTTATGGTTATCAATGCATTGGTCTCGTTTTCTTTCTAGCCATTGAATGAGAGTAGTTGGGGAATTTCTTCTAGATCCTTCGACAAGGTCAAGTTGAGTCTAGTTAAGGCATGAAGAGTTTTCTTCTTCTCTTAAAGAGTAACCGAATTGAAGTTTTAGATAAACCTCCTGATTTTCTGATGTTCCGCCTTGTGGACGAGGCATGTATGATCTCCTACATAAGAAGCTTCGAAGACAATACTCCTCTAGTAATGTGGAGAGATCTCATGCAGATCTTAGATTATGCCTTCACGGTTGTGAGGTTTCCTCTTCTCAGCCATTCTGGTTGACTTCTTCCAAGTCTCCCAGTTTTGGGGGGAGACTGAGAAGGAGCTTGCTGCTGAGGCAGGGGGCTGGAAAAAGAAAGTTAAGGACTAAAGCGAGCTAGTCAGTAAAGGCTCATCTCCCGATGGCTAGCCCTCTAATTGATGGGAGCTTTCCCTTTGTGCATTAATCCTTCTTTTAGAAGAACTAGTTGTAGCTTTCCCTGACTTGTATTTTGACTCTTTCTAATGTAAATGTACCTCATTGAGGCTTTTTAATGAATAAAATTTCTTTCTTTTCCTTTCAAGTATTCGGTTATTTGTCCTACAATTCTCAGATAACAAATGTTAATTTTACACATACAAGTAACTAAATAGCCAATCAGCAATACTTTTTAATCAAAGGATAAATTTGGTTAAGTATACTAAATGCGAGCAATATATAAGTAGGCTGCATGGCTCTAAGGCATCTAGTTGCATGAGAGCTGTGAAATTTCAATGGCATGAGAGCTACAAAATTTTGATCGCATGAGAGTTGCGAAATTTTGGTTGCATGAGAGTTGTAAACTTTAGGTCAAGATAATACTAGAATGAGTTCCAACGGCTTCAGCCTAAAAGCTAGGAATAGTTTTCAGGATGAGCCTTAGTATCTCAACTCGAAAGCTGATAATAGTTTCTAGGATGAGCCCTAACACCTCAGCTCAAAAGCTGGTAATAGTTTTCAGGATCAGCCCTGATGCCTCAGCTCAAAAGCTAGTAATAGTTTCTGGGACGAGCCCCAGCACCTCAGCTTAAAAGCTAGCAATTGTTTCTGGCAGCAGGTAAGTCGTGCCTATGTAAAGCATCAACCTAGGTTTCTTGAAAGTTATGTCTTGGCAAAAAGTAAGCTCAAGTCATATGAGAGCTACAACCTGGGGAACCTCGCTGCAGGGTAGGTGGCTAATCCTCACTAGATTTGAAGGTAACTTACTTCTTTGTCATAACACTTTATAGGGAGTCTATTTAAAAATTAACAAAGGAATTTAAAATGCATTTATCATTCCTTGAAATGCATTACAATATTAGTAAATGATTCTAACTGCAATGGCCTCTTCCCACTGGGGGTCCTGTTAGGAAGGCCCAGGCCGTTGTTGCGAAGTTGCACCACATAATTCCATAACTGTCCTTTTCTGATAAGATCCTTGATAGTATCTCTGAGATCTCTACAATTTGAGGTACCATGTTTGACCTCATTGTGATAGGCGTAGAACTCCTGTTTGTTCCTTTGTCTGTAAGGAATCTTTATGGGGCTAGGCTTCCCAAAGTCTTCTCTTTCCCTTTTTGTTATAAAGATCTGGTCTTGGGTGTCTGATAAGATGCTATAATGCTCGTGGTGAGCTGGGGGCTGAGGTTGTTCACCCTTGGGCCTATGGGACTTCTTCACAATCCACTCACCAGAGTGGTCATCTTGATCAACATTGCCCCTTTTCTTATTACAGGTGGAACCATCTTTTTCTTGCTTCCGATTAGGCCTTCCCGAGCTTAAGGTTTCTTCCCATCTAATTTACTTGACAGCTTAATCATAGAACTCTCCTAGGTCTGCTATTGGGGACTTGTATATACTTTTATATAGCTTACCATCTTTACAAAGCCAGTGGATATTGGCATCAAAATGCTCTCGTCGAACGGGCTCTCCACATTGTTAATCTTACACCTAAACTAAACAATGTAGTCTTTTAAAGACTAGTGTTTGTGCTGGAAGATTGTGGGGAGATGGTAGGGGGTGCAAGTTGCTTTTTCATCACCTTGTAGTGGTTGAGAAATTTTTACTAACATTCCTCCCGGTTGTTAATACTGTAGACCAGGAGGTTCCTGAACCAGGCTCGGGGCCGTCTCCCAACGTGATGGGAAAGACATGACACTTGATTAGAGGATTACATGTCTGAAGATCCATCTGATAGTTGAACATGTCCAAATGATTATGCGGGTCACTATCTCCATTGTATAGTAGGAAGGTAGGAAGTTTGAGCTTCTGAGGGAGGGGCTCCATTTTGATCTTCCTGGAGAAGGGAGTTCATTCCTTGACATGACTTCGATCACCTCAAGCTCGGGGTGCACCTGTAACTTCTTCACCCTTTGGAATAATTCTTCCACCAACAATGGCAATCCTTCGAACTTCTGACTAGAAGCCTGGTGGCTTCTCATGTCTTCCTCATCAATCGAGTGATGACCTAAAATGCACTCACGACTAATTATGTTCGGAGTTTAAGCTCACTGCTGCTTAGAGACATTTCCAGGTGCGACGACTTCAACCTGTCTTTACACACCCTAAGCTTATGCTTGAACCAGCATCTGGAATGCTTCGATCATCCTCCTCATCGAATCCTCAAATGCTTATTGACGCTGGCGCCATGCTTGAGCTTTATTAGTCTCAAGAACAGTAGTAGCAAGTTGGCGATGAGCTAGGGAGGCCAAATTGTTGGTAGTTCTGGCAGTAGAGGAGCTTGTAGTATGACCTTCCAACTGGTTATTGGGGATGCCGAATTTCCTGATGGCTCTTCCTCTTGCCATTTCGACAGAACCAAATCAACCAGAGAGAAAGAAAGGCAACCAAAGAATTGAAGGGTCCCACTGGGCGTGCCAAAATGTCGACAGTGGATTTCAGTCAGACCTTCTGGCCATTAAAGGGGGTTCTTTCGGGACCCAAGTTGTTTCCTAGTTGCTAAGGCTGTTGAAAGGTACTGAATGGCTAGAGGAAAGAGGAGGAGAAGGAAACACACAGAGGGTTTAACGTGGTTTGGCTAAATCCAAACAGCACCAGACCCTTCATCCACGCAGGTGTTTTTTACTAATCTGAAAGAGCTTTTACAGAGTTGTGGTTTGTAGTAGAGTTTCTGCTAGTATGCCATTCTTGTGTCCTCTTTTTCACTCTCCCTTTACAATGACTCTCACCCCCTATTTATAGAAGCATGGAGGGATACAAATGGAACTAAATAAACTATACATCTATTACATCAAATATTAAATGAACAAGACTACCTAGAGTACTATAGACTGGCTTCTGCAGGTTGCTTTCTACGGGTGGGACCTAATGGTTGTACCTTACAAAATGGTGGTCCAAGTAGTTTGTTGGCTTTATGCTCGACTTCAACGATCTTCTAGTTGAGTAGGACTTCATCCTAGTAAGCTGTGGCTCGGGAGCTAAAATAGTTGTAGCTAACCCGTGGCCTTAAGCTCATTCAGCCAGTGAACTCGCACTACAAGAAAAATGCAATATTCCAACGGATTTTCCCATGGAATAAGGTTCGTTGGATAATTCCAACGGATTTTTCCCACAGACTATCAGTCCGTTGTAATAATTCAACAGAAAGTGGTAATATTCCAATGGAGTAACATATCCGTTAGAGAATCCGTTGGAATTATCCAACGGATATTAGAACGATCATGTATCCGTTGGAATATTCCAATGGATATATTCCGTTGAAAATGTTCCGTTGGAATAATCAAACACGCTTAAATAATACGGCGCATTTTGATTATTTATTGAATTCCAACGGACAATTCCGTTGGAATTTCTATTGAAATTTTAAAACACGCTTAAGTAAAATGGCGCGTTTTGATTATTTATTAAATTCCAACAGAAAATTTTCGTTAGAATTTCTGTTAGAATTTTCGAAACCCTTAAACTCGTTCCCAAATTCATTTCTACAGATCTGACTGAAACTTTTCGAAGGCAATCGCAGCTTCCGGCGTCTTCCAGCATCCAGTCGTCTTCTCCAGTGAGATCTGATCATTTCATTTAGTTGTTGAAGCTCCATTTGCGTCATAGTAAGGTAAAATCACTTTTGTAGTAAATTTTACCGATTTGTTTCGTTTGTTTCTTCGT
>JANHAO010004684.1:0-23789 GCA_026873985.1 Saraca asoca | reverse complement strand
GTCCTTTGGCTTCATCCAGTCCCAATCAAGCTCCTTAACATGCTAGCTCTTGAAGAGGAAGCTTTTGAGGCCACAAGAGGATTTTTCTGGTGTGAAGATCTAAAGTCTTTCGCTGTATTCATTAAAAATATAGGCAAAGATGTTTAGCATTCCAAGCTCAAGGGACTTCAGCTCCATCCATGCTTGTTAAGTGATAAGCTCTGTTTCCTAAATCTTCCTTGATTACGTATAGGCCCTCCTTATTTAGACCTAGTGTCTTGTCACTGGCCTTGTGAGCTCCGAGGAGGATGAGACGTAGCACGAGATCACTAGTTTTGTAGTGCCAAACTCGGACCTTCCTATTATAGTATCTCATAACCCGTTGCTGATAGGTTGCAACTCTGAGGCGAGCTATTTCCTTTGTCTCCTCCATGAAGTCGAGGTTTATAGCAAGCAACTAATTGTTATCCTCTGGATTGAAAGTCATTTTTCATTGTAAAGTTACCTCAAGTTTAGTTGGGATCATGGCCTCAGATCCATACACCATTGAGAAGGGAGTTTCTCCTATAGTGCTTTGAGTTATGGTTCTGTAAGCCCAAAGTACCTTCTACAGCTCGTCTACCCGTGCTCCCTTCCTAGCCTCCAACCTTGTCTTCAGGATCTACTTAATAATCTTGTTGACAACCTCGACTTGTCCATTGGCCTGAGGATGGTCTATGGCTAAGAAACTCTTTGCAATCTTGAGATCATTATAGAACCTGATGAATTGCTCACTATTAAATTGGGTCCCATTGTCAGTCATGATCTACTGAGGGACTCCAAACCTACAAATGATATTGGCCCATGCAAACTTTTCAATTTTGGAGCAAGAGATTTCCACTAGCTCCTTCACCTCTACCCACTTGGTGAAATAATCAACAACCACCATTACATGCTTGCACTTCTCATGGCCTATCGGGAATGGCCCAATCAGGTCCATGCCCTAGATCACAAAAGGCCATAAATAACCACCTGTTACAAGTAGGCTGGTGGAGCTCATGGGACCTTGGTGAACCTCTGACACTTATCGCACTTAAGTAGATGACCTGAGGTATCTATCTTTTGCAAGATCTACCTAAGTGGGAACTGTGTGAGCACTTCTATGGTATATGCTAGGAAGTAAGGTCACAGTTTCCTTAATGCTATCATGAGGCAGTAGGCAAGCTTCTCCATCAATGAGTACCTTGTTTCAGCATCTAGCAACCTCTTGCTTACATAATAGACTGGGAACTGAGTTCCACCTTCTTCCTATACCAGTGTTGCACTGAGAGCATGCAGGCATACCCCCAAGTAAACAATAAGCTTCTCACCTTCCTTAGGTTTGGATAACAGAGGAGCTCAACCCATATATTGCTTCAGCTATTGGAAAGCAACCTCCTACTATTCAGTCCACTTAAACTATTTTGCCTTCTTTAGCATATCGAAGAATGGGATACATTTATGTGTCGTATTGGGAATAAATCTTAAGTGCTAACTTGACCATTAAGGCTTTGTACCTTCTTGATTCTACTAAGGGACCTCATATCAACAAACGCTTTGATATTCTCTCTATTCACCTCAATTTCCCTATTATTGACCATGAATCCAAGGAACTTTCCCAAAGCCACCCTAAATGCACACTTATGTGGATTTAGCTTCATCAAATAGAATCTAGAACATTTCCCTTAGTTCATGGACATACTTAGCAACCTATTCAGACTTTACTAGCATATCGTCCATGTACACATCCATTGTCCTCCCAATTTACTCCTTAAATATCATATTCACTAACCACTAATAGGTTGCCCTTGCATTCTTCAACCTAAAAAGCATCACCTTGTAATAATAGAACCCACAGTCAGTGATGAATGAGCTGTATTCTTCATCTTGGGGGTTCATGAAGATCTAATTGTACCCCAAGTAGGCATCCATGAAGCTAAAAAGCAGGTGACCAGCAGTTGCATCCACAAGCTAATCAATCCTTGGTAAGGGGGAAGCTATCCTTTAGACATGCCTTGTTGAGGTCTGTAAAATTAATACAAGTTCTTCATTTCCCATTCTTCTTTTTTATAAGCATAGGATTGGCCACTCAAGTTGTGTAGTAAGCTTTTCAGATGAATTTGTTAGCCAAAAGCTTATCGACCTCTTCCTTGAGAGTGATATATTGCTGAGTAGTCATCGACCTCCTCTTCTAGCGAATCATCTTATGATGAAGGTTGATGTTAAGTTTATACGACATGACTTTAGGATCACTTCCTACCATGTCCTTATGGTTCCAAGCAAAAATGCCTAGGGTTGCCTTAAGGAATTTAGATAGTTAGGTCTTTACATCTGGGGACAAGTTTTTTCCCAGCTTAAGGCATCTCTCAGCATTTGCCTCACTAACCTATACATCTTCAAGCTTCTCCATTAGACTAGTGGCTCTGTCCGTATCCACCTCACTAGGGTCAAGGTCGTGGCTGGCCCTTGTTGTGCTCACAGCCCATGGTTCTCTATTAGAAACCACGTTAACATTCTTCTCTCTCACCCCCAGCTTGATTGTGTCCTTGTAGCAACGTCAGGTTATGTGTTGTTTACCTTGCACACATTTGATTCCATTGAGGGTCAAGAATCTAATAGTAAGTGTCCTGGTTGATGTGACCATGTCTAGTTCATTCATTGCAAGTCACCCCAATACCACATTTTATGCTAAGGGATAGTCGACAATCAAAAAATCTATTAGTATGATGGCTTGGCAACCTGAATCCACGAGAGTGTTAGGAATCCTGATTTGCCTTACATATACTGTTACATCTCTTGTAAAGCTATAAAAGGGCTCTGAGGAAGGCTTCAGTTAACCTGTGCTTAAGCCCATCTGTTCAAAACATCCCTTATACATGACATTCACCAAGCTACCTATGTTGATCATAATTTTTCGTTCCTCGGCATTACCAATTCTAGCTTGGATAACTAATTCATCATTATAGGGAGAATGTACTCCTCATGCATATTCATCTATAAAGGTGATGCTATTCAAGGTTATCCTTACTTTCTTGGTAAGACCTTCAAATTCACTGTGTCCCGTGAGCAAGACGTGATTTGCTTCTCACACGTAGCATCCATGCAACCTACTTAAGGTACCTACAATATGAGGCCCACCGTGAATGGTAAATATAGTTCTTATTGATAGTGCTTCCTCTAGCTCAAGAGTTCATTTGCGTTGCTACTATATCGGTTGTTGGTGCTACTGAGGTCATTGTTCTGTAGGTCGCACACATAATCTCTTAAATAACCTCTCTTGATCAAATCCTCAATTGCATCCTTAAAGACCCTACATTCCAAAGTATTGTGCCAACTTCATCATGATAAGCACAATACTTGTCCTTATTTCTAAACCTGTTGGGCTTTCTAAAATCCTCTCTATCCTTCTCTGTCGCAAATATCCTTTCTTGAGTATCTGATAGGACGTTGTGGCTGTCATGGCGACCTTTACGCCAAGATCAATCATTCGTGGCCTTCTTTGTGACCTGATTTTCAAAGTTATCATCCTAACTCTCCTTGTTCCAGCCATTACACCTCTTTTTACTTTGGTTGGAGCTATTCACCTTGTCCTTAGACTTTTTAGGGCCAAAAGTTTCCTCCCACCTGATCTCTTTGGCGACTCATTCATAGAATTCACTTCGGTCCTTTACCAGAGACTTGTATATGCTCTCATATAGCTTTCCATCTTTATGAAGTCCTGTTAAGATTTTTATTAAGATGCTCTCACCTGAGGGATTCTCTATATTGCTAACCTCATGTCTAAACCAAATAATGTAGTCTTTTAATGAATCATTCTTTCACTGAAAGACTATCGCGATGTGGCAAGGTGGTGCAAGTTACCTTCCTTGTACCTTATACTGGTTGATGAATCTCCTCTGGCATTCTTCCCAACCATTAATGTTGTGAGCTTTGAGATTCCTAAATCATATTTGAGGTATGTCTCCTAGAATGGCTAAGAAGAAATGACACTTGATCAAAGGATTGGTCATCTAAAGATCCATTTGTATATTGAATGCATCCAAGTGGTCAAATGAATCACTATCCCCATTGTATTATGGGATGGTAGGAACTTTGAACCTATGAGGGATAGGCTCTTTCTCGATCTCTCTGGTGAACGGCGTCTCCGCTCATAACTATCTTGGTGGTCTTAAGCCCAAGGGAATTGTTCCAATTATTTTACTCTCTAAAGTAGCTCCTCTACCATATGGTCCTGAGCCTTAAACTGACAGTTGGAAGATGGCTAACTCCTTTTTTTGTCATAGGAGTGGTGATTTGAGGTTTTACGCTTTCTGTACTCATGGCCTGGTGAGTTTTGATCTGAGGCATATCTCCGATTGGTCCTATTTGAGCCTTTAGCTCAATGCGAGCCCCTATGTCACTGATGATCTCTTTTATCACCCTCACGAGCTCGATAGACCTCTGACCTTGGCCATACATTGGTAAAGTAAGCTAAATGAGTGTGCTAAAGTACTTTTTTAGTTAGTCTCTCTTCTTGAGCTCTTTCCCATGGTTGTGGCAGAGCTTCTTTCTGCGCAATGCCCCTAACATGCTCTTGTGAGCCCTAAGCTTGTGCCTGAGTCAATGCCTTAACTCTCTCAACTAACTCTCCTACCATTTTCTCAAGTGCCTCATGACGCTGATGCCATGCTTGTATTCCATTAGTACTAGCAAGTTAATATAGGGCCACTGGGGGCATGCCAGCGACAACACCTATGGTGGGGATGGCAAAAGTGTCTGTCGCAGGGAGAACTAGGTCCCTTTATTGTTCTATATGACCATGAGGTTAGTTAATTACAGCATCTAAACTCCTAGTGGTTCTTCCTCTAGCTATCGAAAAATCAAAGGGAATGCAGTTTAAAGTTTTCCTTCTAACATCAAAATGTTGACAATCGAATCCTGTTAACTAAAAAGTTCAAAAAACCCTAAATTATAGATTGAATGTAAACATAGAGAGAGAGAGAGAGAGAGGAAGAACAGGGAGACATTAAGGGGTTATTGACATGGTTCAGCTAAAATCAATTGACCCCTTACATCAACGATTTTTATTACTCTTTGCTAAGTGTTTTATATTTGATGATTGATTGTCTGATGTACAATGATTTCGTTCCCTTTTATAATGGTTAGAGGGTTACAGTTTAAATATAAATCTATAATAGCTAAGTATCATGACTTAATTAGGATTATATAATAGCTAATAATGAGTTACTATAAAAATAGGAAACTGGATGGATTTCCCTGGATTGGTGGGTAGGGATGTGTGCGTCAATTTGCAATTTGAGTCTTGTTCTCAATGACCTAAGGTACCTACTTTGACCCATGTTGACACGTGACCTGAGCTTGTATTTGGCGACCTAATGCCTTGGTTCAACTGCCTTAACCCTGGATGAGCATGGCCCTTATCAACTGAGTTTGTCTATTGGGCTTTTACTAGTCCATTTGTTTAATTCCAAAAATACCCACAACAGTTTCCTTCAAGCCCAAAACTATACCATTGATAGCCTACTCCAAAAGTAGCTAATGTTGTATGAGTAGAAGTGGATTGAAAAGTAGATGCATAAAGTGATTGGTGAGAAGGCTGGGTAAAAGGTGCCATACTAGAAGAGATTAGGTGGAAGTTGCCATATTAGAAGGAGATTGGGTGGAAGGCAACATACTAAAAGGGAACTGAGTGGGAGGAGCCATAGTAGGAGGGAACTAGGTGAAAGGTGTCATATTAGGAGGGGCTAGGAGGAGACACCACACTAGGAGTACGCATAAACAAGTAAGCTAATAAGGAACTGCCATCAAGTGATAACCTAGCTAAAAGTGGCTCTAATGAGGCTGATGGGGTAGAAAGATGCTTTTTTTACTTTGGTTTCACCTTTTCTTTATGGCATCTATATTAAATCAAATTGACATAAATAAATAAGCATCGAAAAAACTTAGATATACATGAAACATAAAAAATGCAAGCAAATATGATATAAATGCATTCAATTGAATATACGACCTATTAATCAAAATAATGTAATTTATTTTATCATCATCGTTACTATTTTCTATTGGATCATCTGAAATTGTAAAGTTAGGATCTTCATCTTCATTTTTTGATTCCGCATCATCTTCCACAATATCATCTCTTACTAAAGTAGGAGGCTTAACTTCCTCTAGTCCACCATTTATGTCATGCAAACTATCAATTTGCTCTAATTGAAGTATCAGAATAGTGGAAAATTACCTCATTTTGATAGCACTATCCAATATTGTTTTCAACCATACCTCTTGGCTTAGTTTTAATTACAACTCACCAATCTTTCTTCCCTCTTATTGATTTCATATATGAAGCATAATATACCTTTATTGCTTTGTGTGCATATATGAACGGATAATATTTTGAGCATTTTCTAGTACGCTTGACTTCCATTATTCCATACTCTTTGTAAATCTTAATTCCATGATCACTTACTAGATCAAACCATTCACGTTCAAATAAAAGCAACCTTTTCAAGGGTAGGCAAGGATATTCAATTTTCACAACTTCTTTAAGAATCTCATCGAAGTCATCTTCACCAATGTTAACATTGCCTTCCCCTTTTATGCATACTCCACTATTATTTGTCCTCTTTCCTTGACCACATGACGATTTGTTAAACTTGTACCCTTTTACAAAATAAATTGGCCATGTCTTGACCTTTCTAGATGAACCATATGCTAAATCATGTAAACATTGATTACTTACACCATTTTATGGATTCATGACCTATACAAAATAAATTATTATTAGAATTAATTATGAAACATAACATTGACATTGTAGGTAGGAAATCTAGAATTCTTACAAAACCTTGAAACCACTTCCGAAAATGGTGAACAACTTAATTTGTTATATTTTGATGCATCATCTTTAACCATTGAATGAATAAGCTATGAAAATATATGAACCAAGGCATTAGATATTAAGTTACACATTAACATCAAGAATGATACATATATGAATCAATTGATACTTAATTTTTTGTACGATTCAACCTTGTCATAATTTAACAAGACAAACAAATAAGCAACATCCAACTCATTTGGTTCCATAAATCTTTATGAACATACACCAATGGTCGGCCAAGAAGATTGAAAATGGATAGTAAAAGCTATAGTTTCATCCTCACAACCATCATCATTTCTTCGAAGTCTTGTACTATTTGACTAGACATAAGGTTCAAAATAATATTGGTAAAAATGTGTTATTTCTTCAATCAAATATGCCTCACAAATGGATCCCTTAGGAAGGGCCTTGTTCCCCACTTTCTACTTCAACTTGTTAAGAAATCTTTCATAAAGTACATCTATTGATATTAAAGAAGATCATCCACCAATGCTTCATAGGGTAAATGGATTGGTAAATGTTCCATAACATCAAAGAACCCTAGTGGAAAGATTTTTTCTGATTTGCATATGATGATAAAGATGTTCTTACGCATATTTTTGCAAATCTTCCTTTTGTATTACAATTGAGTAAATGTCTCCAAAAAAGTTGGCTTAATTTGGTCAATGGCTTCCATATACAATTAGGTAGTGCACAGAATGCCATTGGTAATAAGTGCTCCATAAACACATGGCAATCATGATTCCATTCCAAATATTCATCCATCCCTAAAATTTATATATCTAACTAATTTCGAAGCATAATTGTCAGGCATGTATAATTCTTTCATCCATTCCCACACTGCTTTTTTTTAATCTATGTTTAATGTAAACTTTGGCTTAAGTTGTGAACTTTCCCATTGGTCTATTCTTATAGCTCCAACTCGCTTCTTATGCAATATTCTTTCAAGTCCATTTATGCTTTCACATTATCCTTTGTTTTGCCTTTAATGTCCATAATAGTGTTGAATATATTATCAAACCTGTTTTTCTTAATATGCACCATGTCAAAGTTGTGGTGGACCAAGTTACTGCTCCAATATGGCAAGGGCCAAAATATACTTTGCTTAGTCCAATTGTGAATTACCTCATATCCAAGTAACCTAATTAGCCAAATTTCAATTACTTGTGGAAAATTGTAAATTTTCTCCCACAACTAGTTGCCATTAAGCCTAACAAGAGGGTCTGATTACTCTATTTTATTTTTTTAAGGCATCTTTATTCCTTTTAAAAGGGTGATCAGGATCTAAACAAATCTGGCGACAATCAAACCATGATTGCTTTTTTCCATTTTTCAACATGCATGCATTAGTTTGCCCCATACATGTTGGACAACCTAACTTACTAGCTGTCATTCAACCTAACAACATGTCATATGTTGGAAAGTTGTTAATTGTCCAGATCAAATTTGCTCTCATGACAAAATTTAGTGGAAATATCATATGTTAATAGACCCTTATTCCACAATAATAATAACTTATCAATCCAAGGTTGTAGAAACACATCAATTCTACTTTTAGGATTATTAGGAGCTAGAATAATCAATGTTAAGAACATATATGGAAGGGGTATTACACATTTTTAGAGGAAGATTGTGAGTGATGATTACTAACCAGCATGAATATGGCACAATAGATTGACTGTATGGAGTTAAACTATCAAAACAAACGCCAAGCCTAACATTTCTAGGTTCAATAGCATACTAGGGATAAGTATGATCAAAGTACATCCATGCTTTTCCATTTGATGAATGACACTTACTCTATCTATTGCATAATGCGTATGGTGCCACTTCATATGTGGGGCCAATTTTATTAAAGCACATAATCTTTGAAATCTTAGAATAAGTGGCATATGATAAAGCCTCTTAAATGGTTCTTCTTTTCTCCTACCTCTACCAGGCCTATGTTGTTTGTAATGGAGAACATCATAAATCTTGCATTATCATTCATTTATATCATCCTTATAGTAAATCATATAATGATTCACAAAACAATTAATTTTTTTGTGTCCTAGGCCAAGTTTCTAAACTAATTTTTTGCTTCATACAAGTTAAACAAGACAAGATTTTGGGTGGATGTCACTTTGCACAAAGTTGCATGATTTGAATAAAGCATCTGTGTGGTTAATTGAAGTCTAATTTGATACTTAGCATTCTTATAATCTATGACAACTCAGTATAATTGTTATGCCCTAGTCACAATTGTTGTTAAGTAGCTTCTAACATATCATAAAACCTTTGAAATTCTTTATTTGAGAATTCATCTTGATTAAATTGAAAGTTCTCTCCAAAATACAAGCAGCCAACATCAAATATCATGTTCCCAAACTTAATAGATGGCCATATACCATACATTTCCCAGTCATTAGAAAGAACTCTTTGGCACCTAACTATTTTCGAAACAACCTCACCATGATCAGTCCAATACCAATAATTATCTATAAACCCAAGTTTGTAAAGATAAATTTTCACATTATCTACAAGATAAAATATTTTATTTTTATGCTTTTTACATGTACATTTAATTACACCATCTTTTTGATGGCTTGGTTCATCAGAAACAAAGCTTTCAACACCACTTAGAAACTCATCTGTATACCTACCACCATCATGGAGAAATCTATTACACATTCACTTATGATGATATGGTCACTCAACCATCTGGATTCAAATTAAACTAATCATCAAAAATTTGTCCTAACTTTTATAACAGTCATCCTAATAAAAATAACACTATTTTTTTTCTTTATAACATGTTTTTCTATAACTACAAGTATATTTAAAATAGAACAATTCATTGAAAAGTTCAATCATAAAAATAAAATCAATTACAATTAACACCCACCTACTTCTCAACAAGCAAGCACTTAAATTCTAATTCAACAATCACACCTAAAGCCCATTCTCCTTTTTTAACCTCTACGTGTAGCAATGAAATAAATTATGATTAAGAAATTTACCTTCAAACAATGCAAGTATACGACTTCACTTACAATGATCTAGCTCACTATTGTTGCTTACACACTTTAATCTTCAAGTTTCCAATGGCAAATTAGATAGGTAATAGCTTGATTGTTATCAAAAAAAATGAAAAAGAACCCGGTGTTAGTGAGATTAGCCTCCTCAATTGAAAAAAAATTATCAATTTTGATCTATCGTAAATTCCAAATGACAATGATTTTCATCAAAACCTAATATCACAAAATAACACTAAATAAATTCTAATTCAAGAATCACAATATATAATTAGAACATAATTTTTCTTTTTCCATCATACCCTTTTTTGGCCCAAATTTTAAATAAATTTTTATTCTCCAATAAATTCTCTCTCTCTCTCTTTTTTTTTTTTTTTTGGTTATGCCAACCAACATCCTTATAACAAAATTGATGGGTTGTAAAGAGTGCTTTGATCCGTAAAGATAAAGCCCATTTAAAAGCCCAATAAGTATATAGACAAAAGTTGCATCATGCTTTGGGGTGGTGAGGTAGAAATTAGAATAAAAGTTGAAACGAGTGGCCTGATCCATTAAGATAAAGGCCATTTAAAAGCCCATATAAGTGTTTACACAAAAGTTGCGTTTTGCTTTGGGGTGGTGAGGTAGAAATTAAAATAAAAATTAAGAATGACTTTTACAATACCATGCTCACATGTATGGTATCATACTGTTACGTACTATCATTGCTATATTAAAAATGATTGATTAGAACAGTGAACCCAATGGATTGCAGAAAAATGAATCCTAAAGTTCTTAGGAAAGCAAAACATGCACAGAATTTATGGTCTTAACTCTTACGACCTATGTTACAGGTGTAAATGGTACATAATTTTTCTGTAGAAATTTCAGTATAATTACACACAGAACTTATGGTTTATTCAAGAAAAAAATTGCATTTTTATTTTTAATTTATTTTTAAAAAAAAATTATTCTCTATTCTAAATAGACTATTAAGATATATTATAGTCAAATGTAGAGTGCCATGTGTTCAATATATAATTTAAAAAACTGCTTTTTTAAAATATTCATACTTCATAACTTAAACCTTAGACGCAGATGCATTAATCTCACTTTAGAACAGTCTCAATCTTTCCAAGAAAAATAATGATATATTGCAAATAAGTCTAACTGCACTTAGGGCTGATGCCTGTTTGTTTCATTTAAAGACATACTCAACAAATGCATAATGTAGCTCTAACTTCTAAGTGAGTATTTGCAAGTAGCTTTATGATACCATCAATCCCTCTCCGATGACTTGTGTAAAGTTATGTACTTTTGTTTGAGGCTTCAGCTTAGATCATATTATAAATTATAAGGAAGTGCTGAGAAACAAGGGTATTGACAGTTATGCAAAAAGTTCTAATTAAAAAGATGTTTTAGTGCATTAAGAGTAGTGTAAATTTTATTTCATCAACTCAATTTTCCTCAAACAATCCATTTATATATCTATTCCAAAATAAAACACAAAACGACAAAAAAAAACTAAAAATTGAAAGTGAATCAGTTGAAGAGAGAGATCAAACCATCTCTAGCATTATAAGTGAATGAATTAGAGAATAACAAGTAGAACAAGCATACAATTCAAATACGTTGGAAATCAAACTATCTTAGCAAAAAAACGTAAAGGAAGAATAACAAGTATATAGTTCAAACGTGCTTGAAACGAAAAAGATATCCATCCATTACTTCACAGTGATTGCAAAATTACTTTAAAGTGAGACTCAATGGTTTTGACAACTTTATACAACGATTTTGTATGTTTTTAGTAATCAAGTACAAGCAGTTAAAGTTCAAATGATTTCAAATGACACTAAGCTATGAATGATTCTTTAGAAAACCCAAAGGACTATCATATTACAAGTTCTTATTTCTTCTGTCCCTGAAATGTTTAGCTATCAACTAGAGCATATATAAAAATAATAGACTAATTAAAAACTATTATGTTACCCTATGTGTAGCTACATAGGAAAGTCTCAGGCTTCAGCAACTTCCAAACTACACAAGATGTAGTCTATATGCGGACAGACTTAGGTCTAATTTAAAATTTTGTAGCTGCATAGCTGCATAATTTAAAATTCTTTATAATTCTATATTTGTCATTATTTTTAATTTTAAACCTAATTCTCCACTTTCCAAAACATCAAAAAACATTTAGCTAATTTGAAAATATAATTTTTATAACAAAAGAAAGTCAAAATGATAGAAATCTTCAATCACCTGACTGAGAGAATCTTCTTGAACATTCCTAAATCATCAAATCAAATGGTTGCAAGGCATACGTTGCAACCTTAATGAAATCTTGCAAATTATATGAAATCTATTGATTAAAAATTAGGATTTAGCAAAAATGAGATAAAATCAATTTGTTTAGATTTTTGATTCAATCAATATACCTTAATTTGACTGATTTAGATCAAGGATGCGAAGAGACCTTCTTTTAATAGGATTTCAACTCTCAAGAATTTTCTAGTTGAATTAGAATTCTGATTTCACAAATTATGTACGTCCATGGTTTTGTTCAAGTTGTTGTCAGCTGGTTGATTGGTCTTAAAGACATGATTGATAAGCCTACCTAGTCAACCAATAAGTCCAGCCTTCTTGAAGGTCAACATCGTACTGACCTATCAAATCCATATCCAAATCTAGTTAAATTAACCCTACATGGTTGTTACTGAAGGACAACCAAATCTTTGGAAGCCTTCTTCCTTTTATTATATAATATATAGATGGTTGAACTTTCTTGTGTAAAAGTAATAACTTTTTATGATAATAAAATTTTATATGAAAAATTATTTATTTGAAGGATACCCTAAAACATTTTATTTTAAGTGAATTTTTAAATTAATTTAGTAATTTAAACAACAATACTATTTTTATTCCCTTTGTTTTTTTCAATATCATTCATTTCCTCTTATACTATGTTCAAAAGTGAACATGAAAATAACATTTTTGTAAAAATAGAATAGTGAGTAACATTTTACCCGAATCCTGATTCAGTTTCCTCACAAGCCACGAGGAGTAATTAAAAATGGACTCAGAAGAGCATGTCTTTAGCTTTGATCGGAAAATCCTAACTATTGTTGCAATACAGGTTCAAATAATCCAAAGGATTAATATAATCTTTATATTTGAATTTTATTACATAGAAGTAGTCAATAAATTTTTTGTAGCACGTCATTTAGAAAGCAATAAATTTTTTGATCAAATTTGAGAGTTCACTTAAATGCAACAAGTAATTTAGAATAATTCAGAGCAGTCTTTTTGTATCTTGTTAAGTGACATCAATAGTCTGTTTAAATTAGGAAAATACGCCAGGACATGGTCATTTAGGTTAGCCTTACAATGGCCACCCGCTTTTAGCTCCTCATCATGTGAAATGCACCTTACTTGTTCGGAATTTGTCATAATGAACAAAATGAACTTGATTAGCTTGGCTTCTTAGGAAGCTCGAGTTTTATATCCTAAGTAGCCAATGAAACCAACTTTCTTTTTTCTGACAAAAAAATTATAAGCAATGACGTATGCTTTTGCAAGTTTTGCGGCTTCACACTAAAAATTAGCTGACTCAATTACTTCGATAAAAAAACCTCATTAGGATAGAGATTAAGTTGGACACGTAGTATAAAACTTTCCTATCTACGAAAGATCAAGCAATCAACTGGAGATCAAAATCCTAAGGAGCCACGGACTACAGACCTAAATGAAGTGTATAACGACCATGAAATTCGTAATAAGCAATCAACTTTTAGTTCTTCTCATGAAACCGTTGAGCTTTGTACCACTGAGATGAATATTACCAAAAATAAAAAACCACCAATTTGTATATCAATGTCCATGTAATAAATTTTGCATAGCCGTGTTTTATTCAGTTGGTGACAATTAAGAATTTACTAATGTACTTGAAGAAATAATCGGAACATTCACTAGCAAAAACAATCATAACCAAGCAAAAATTAAGGACAGGTACAGTTTTCATAGTACATCTGTTTCTAGACTCACGCAGTCCTTCCAACCAATAAATGGAAAGCTTAGATCTATCAGTTTCAAAGACGTGGTTCTTAAGATTATTCCTTGACGTAAATATATCTCCCCATCAAAAAACTGGGGGGCTAAGAACCCATACGTAACCTACAACTATGATTTAGGGCATATTGCAGCCTGACCTTTTGTAGAATTTGATGGCCACGGCAGCAGCTGCCACTGCTCCAACCACAGCAACGGCCGTAAGGATATTACGGTCATTTAGTGGTGCTGACCAACAACCCCAACTTTTGGGCCACTGCTTTTTATGCGCTTCAGCCTTTTCCTTCGCATCATTGTTTTGTTCAACACTTCCAGTTCTGCAACAAGAAAACCCATTAACACCCTGGCAACAACCAGCAACATTTTCGTAGTTGCTCAGCTTGCCATTTTCTAGATGATTCCTCTGGCCCTCGCTGGTATCCTCTCCATTAGGAAGTTTCTGGTTATCCATAACCTTGCCTTCCTCGACAGATGACCCCATTTGGCCCCTGCATCATTTTTGCATAATAAAATTTAAATTTAAATTATTTAATATCCCTCCATTATAAGGAATGTGCACATGACATGTGTATCCCATCAATGAGCGCTTAAACAGTATAAAAGATATAATAAAATATCTTTTTGAGCATAACATGGAAGTCATGTGTGATACTTTTGACTAAATTTCTCCACTGGACCCAATAAATGATCTAATGCTTCGGTCGGAATCAATTTTTCAAGAATTAATTTTATTTCATTTATAAATAAATTTTATTGTGTAGAAACTATGTTAAAAATAATGATTTCAATTCATTTATAAATAAATTTTTTTATTTAAGACATATTAATACATAAAATTCAATTAAAAAATAGATTTTGATAATATCATGATAAATAAAATGTTAGAATAATAATGAAGTATATGATATAATATATGTTTTAGGAAAAAACGAAATGAATTCTAGTAAAATCCTTAATAAATTTAATGGATTTCATAATAACAAATATAATTAAAATAAGAATCATGAATTAAATGAATTGAAATAAAATTTCTTTTAACTTAAATCCAAATACCATTTAAAAAGGAAATTCACTTGATAATCATTCCAAACAAAGGGCTATTGAACTAAGTTTTCCCTTTTTTTTTTTTTTTTTTTTTTTAGCATTACATCATAAAAATTACAGTACAGAATAAGCAACAAGTAGGATAATTTTGTCATTTGACATAAGGTTCACGAATTGACATTTTTATTCTTGAACACTGAAATTTGACCAGTTTGGTAAATATTTCAGTGTTAAAAAAAAATTAATTGATTTTAAATAATTTTTCTCTCAGCTCCAGAAGCATCAAGTATTTTGGGCACACAAGAAAGCCATGCGCACGTACAGATGGTAAACAGATTGGTAAATGGAACAATATAAAAATGCATAAGCATATACGTATTACTGTTGAGTCGATGCAATATCATGCTTTTGATTGATTTCAAAAAATGCACAACTAAAGAGGATACTAGTTCTTTATAAAAACTCTTGACTCAACCCTTCCTTCTTCTTTATAATTTTATTTCCCTTATGGAAATAAAGTCTTTCTATAACAAGTTGATGCAGGACCAATACAGAGTAGACAAAGTATCCCACTAGGAAAATAATTAGGTCCTTAGCAATTTAGAAACACATTGAATCATTTATATCCATCTGGAGATCTAACAGGGATCATCTTGGTCAATCTGCTAAGCAGATCCAGTAACCAAGAGTGGAAATTTTTCATAATGAAATGGAAAATAAGATATTTATTAACAAATATATAAATCATGATGAAACCAACCTCCAAAGACGTTGTACGATCTTTCCCTTTGCAATATGCTCTTCCAACAAATCAGGTACATCATCATTAGTAACATAGCCATACCTGTAATCAGTCATTCAGTGCTACAGTTAGACCAGCTATGCTAACTTAATTAATTCATAACTATAGGATACCAAGTGGCTGTGCAACAGACCGTACCAATGACCCATAATTTTTCCATCTGGTCCAGGACTGTATATGATCAAGTTTCCAGCATACTTGTGCCCACCAACATGAGAACAAGCTGTAACAGATACCTGATCCTTTAGCCCTCGCACCTCAATTTCGTCATTAAATTTCTCAATGAGAGCTGGTCCACAAACGCCGCATCTCATATCACGGCTCCCATGAGCGCATATAAAGACATGTGAACCAGTCAAAACATCGTGCACTCCAGAAGCCCATGATTTATCATTCACCATGACATCCCCAACAAAACTCTCAACATTTGATTCCTCCAAACACCTTTAAGCCACAGACAATAAAACAAAACGCGTCAGAAAAAAAAATGCAAAATAAAAATCCTAAACCTCTCCATTGACAGTGTAGCTAAATTTAAATACAGGTTTGGCCAAAAAAAAATTAATAATAATAATAGAAAGTTTAAGTAAGTCAAAATTCTTCATTATGGTAACAAAGTTTCTATGTGGCTTATCATTACTATAAAAACTCGGGCAGTTCCTTGCGTTGAACTCGATTTTTAAGATACACACACAAACTCTCAAACATATATTGTCCAGATACTTATTTTGGTTGGACTCCTATCAGCAAAAATTAACTCAGGCTTAATACATAGGATTCCCATTTTAAGTTACACATCCTTTCAGAAGTTCTCTCTAGGTTCACTTCAACAATAAAATTGGAAACTGATCTCCATGATAGCCAATTAATCATTGGTTACTCCAGAAAAGCTACTAAAACGAAAAGTCAGCAGTGAATTCCACAGCAAATTCAAGCAAATTCACCTGTATTTGATCATTTCCGGAAAAATCAACACGTCCCCCTCGGAGAATCCATTCTCTTCACGCGCCTCGCATATCGTAATCTTAGTCTACCAAAATCAAAATCAACCCTCAGATCGTTGAAAAATCACTATAACCAACCCATACACCCAAATTAAAGGCGAAATACGGCACCAACCTTGATGGTGATATCGTTCTTTCGACTTTTCACAGTGGTCGCAAGCAGCTTCGGAAGCGGATCCGAGTCGGAAGCCTCAACGCGAGATGGCCAAGAATCGTGGTTCTTGTAGCAGACGAACACGTGACGGTAGTAGGCGTCGACAGTCCCGGCGAGATTCTCCGAGTACATCTCCGGGCGGATGAAGCCGTGCTCCTTGTCGGCGAAGGCTGTGGAAGATGCCGTTGAGAGGTTTTCCGATGCCATGGCCGAAAAGAGAGGAAAAGAATTACAGAGAGGTTCAACGAGTTTAGAGTAAAATTGAAAAAGTGGAATTGCTGATGATATGAAGAAATGGCGATGTTGCGCAATACGCATAGGTGAATTTATGGACCAGGAAAGCAGCTGGAAGGATGGATGTGCTTGGCGAAAGTGATTTAACCCAGTGAGAACGTGGCCGCACGCGCGGATGCGCGATTTTTATTTTGTAACTTGCAAGAGAAGAAAACGGAGTTAGCAAGGAGATTTAATTATTGGGGGGAAATACAGGTTAATCTGGAGTTTGGGTAATGACGAGATATACTACATGGGTTTCAAAACTTTTTAAGATATTATTTTTTGAATTTTCAGGAAGGGTATAATCATTTATATTGTTAAAAATTAATAGAAGTGATTGACATGAGTCATTTGTAACCTTAATCCTCTCTTTCCTCTCATTTATTCTTATTACACAATGAAAGATATCATTTAAAATCAAATAAATAAAAAAATTATTTTTTTTTGCTTTTCTTAGTAAAATGATATAAATGACTACATTTATATTTTGTTTCAAAAAAAATTAAAACAAAACTCTCTTATAATTTTAGTAAATACAAAAATCCTAATCATATTTTAACTGCAAAACCTAAAAATCAAATTTACAATACAAAACACAAGTTCAATAAACATATCGAATAAAAATTAGAAAAATTTTATATCATTTACAAAAATCAATATATATTAAAAAATAAGAAAATTCTACAAAATACATAGGGTGATATGAATTCTATTTAGTAAAATCCAAAACCTTGATTTTCTCAAATTTTAAAAATAATTTCAAACACCAAAATCTTCAATCTTCTTCCATTTTCTTTAGGAATTCTAACATAAAGTTTAGATATTTTTTTTTGTTGAACTAAATGGTGGCTTAATACAAAAGAAATGAAGACCAAAGATTAACTTGGAGGTCACGAGCGACTTACATGTGTCACTTCTCGGTAGTTTTAATAATATAGCTAGTTTCATTTTTTCTAAAAGTCTATATGTTAATATATAAGATTCTAAAATTCATATATCATTTTTGTCACTCGTCCAATCTTCAGGGGAGAATTTGTATTTTTCCCTTTAACTTTTGGCTTTTTCCTAAAATAGCAATAAATCCATTTTTATCATTGTTGACGATAAAATTTGATTTTATGGATCTAAATCTTAGTCAATAGGAACGGTTCTTGAAACCCCCAAGTTGCAGGCTGATAATGCAAGTTTTAACTGAGGAAAAAGAGAAAAGGAGGAAGAGTGATGGACACTGAAACTTTTAACGTGATTCGACTAAAACCAATTTGACCCTTACGTCCATGGTGGTTTGTATATATCGGAACTACAGTGTTTTCTCTGTGCAGTGTAACAGAGATACAATTCCAATGCTCTCTCACTTTAGAAGTGCTTTCTCACCGTTCTAATAGAGTGTCTGCATGTCTCCCCTTCTACAATAATCCTCCCTTCTATTTATAGAGATAAAGGGGGTTACAAGAATAATTTTATGAGTTGTAAATCTGTTACATCAAGCATTGAATGTACAAGACAGTTTAGGTTCCTATAAATTGCTTCTGCACATAAGCCCCCTTGTAAGTTGTTGTCTACAGAAAAAGCTTTGTAGGTTGTCTGCAAATGGACATGTCCTTGATTTAACCTCATAGAGCTTTGAGCTGGGAGAAGTACTACGTCCCGCGAGTTGATGCTCTCATCCTAGGGTCATCGTAGTCCTTTGGCCAGTGAAGTCGGGCTCACGCCTAGTAATATGAGCCCATGTTGAGTGTATCATGGCTAGTGAAGTCGGGCTCATGCCTAGTAATATGAACCCATGTTGAGTGTATCATTGGCTGTGCAAGCTAGGACTCCAGGCTACCTTGGGCTTACCTTGGTCTTGTTTTGTACCTCAAGCTTGCAGCTCGTGAGCTAGCGAGCTGGGGTCTCTGTCAAGTGACCTTAGTACTTCAAGTGATTCGGGCCTTCTCTAACTGGACTCATCTTCTATTAAGCCTTCGCCAGCCCATTTGTACGATACCAGAAAACATCTATAACAATCATCCTAATTTGTTAAAATTTATTTGATCATTGTAAATTTTTAGTTACCAATTTTGTCTAAAGTCATTAAATTTTCAATGATATATCCTTCATAATTTATCATTTGCTTAGATGCCCCGTGTTGTGCATTTTTTCTAGTACTATATAAAATAGGTTGGCAAAAGCCTAGCAAACAAGTTCAAGAGGGAAAGGCCCAACCCGTCTGCCACCTGGCATCGAGGTCGTAGGCACTGGATGGCCGACCATGAGCACAAAACGTAGGACAAGGCCAAGGCAATGACCCCTAACTCACTAAAGATGAGCTCCGGCTCATTATGCGAAGCAGGCCCTCAACCAACTTCTAGAAATTACACTCTAGTTAAACCCGAAAATGGGATCAACTTGCATAACTGGTAGGTTGCCCAGTGTAGGCTTAGACCACCTAGCTAGCTACTCCAAGCATAGGTACAGATGCCTAAGTCTAATCAGCAGTTAAAGGCACATTCTCCCAATTGATAAGTCAACCTCCAGGAATCAATAGAGAATGGCCAAGCATTTATTGCCCGCAGTGGTAGACAAGATGGTTTTACAACTTGTCAAATTATACTTGTAACCCTCACGATCCCTACAAATAGAAAGAGAAATTATTGTAGTGAGGAAGGGGAGAAGATATATGTAGAAACTCTATCAAAATAGTGAAAGAATATTTGTATTGTTGTTTTGCTAACCTGAACAATAAAACAACCGCACAAAGTAAATAATAACCACCGTAGACGTAGAGGTCACACTGACTTTAGTTGAACCACGTTAAAAAGCTCCTAGTTTCCATAGTCCTTCCTTTCTCTCTATCTCCTTCTTATTTACATTTACTTCCATAACTTGCAGTTTAGGGACTATAGGACTATTATCGATATTTTTTGATTCTATGAGATAGGTTGGTATAGGCCCAACGGTAGATCAATCTAAGTGAGAAAAGAGCCGAGCTCGCCAGATCACCAACTATATGAGCACAGAACAAGGCTGAAGCCCCAGTTCGCTAAGGGATAAGTCCCGGCTTGCATAGTCAGCAACTCGCTATACACGAGCTCGCATTACCAAATTCAAGCTCACATGGTTCATCCTCGTTGACTGAATTCCAGTAGTGACTTAACTCCTAATCCCAACACACAGATGCAATGTCATGCTTAGCAACGAGCTTGCCAAGGGTAAACCTAAAGGAGGAATCCTCTCAGATAAAGATTCATGAGACCAGTCTGCAAGAAGTAGTGTGTGGGCCCACCCATAAAAAGCAATCCACTAAAATCAGTCAGTAGTCTACAGAAGCTATTTTATAGTAATCTAGGCTATCTTATACATTTATTTTGATGTAACATAAATACAAATTGTAAAATTATAATTATAACCTCCCAAGCTTCTATAAATAAGAGGAGTGAGATCACTGTAAGCATATTTTTCTAAGCTGAGATACCAAAACTCTGTAGAAATTCCTCCAAATTAATAAAATACTACTGTGGATATAGGGATCGATGCTACCTAGTTTTCGCTGAATCATAATAAAAATCTCTCTGTATCATTACTATTTTTCCTCTCTATCTCCCCCGCTCATTGCTCGCTCAACCACATTGCAATTTAAGTCCCAAAGAACTCTTCTGGTTAGCTGGATTTGGGGCTAAACCAAAATCCACCATCAATATTTTAGTGCCATCTATAGGACTTATCTGTCTTCTGGTTGATATTCCATTTCCTAGTTGATTTCCTATGCAGTTTCAATGGCTAGAGGAAGAATCATTAGAACTTCAAACATTGTGGTTGATCAACCAGAGAGTCATGTATCTACAACAGACTCCTCCACCACTCCCATTATAAGTGTTACTGTCGACTTGCCTTCAGCTAGTCCCTATCAACCTGCTGCTATTTTTAATGGCATCGATAAAGCACAAACCTAGCATTAGCACCAGGAGAGACTAAAAAATATGATGGAAGAGCCAACTAAAGTAGTCACTATGATAGTACAAGCACAAGCTTAAGGTATGTAAAAGTAGACTGAAATTGCTACACCCAAAAATGTTTACCAACAACAACAAGCTCGGTATTTGAGCAGAGCTAATTAGGAAGTTTCTTCAGGCCATTGCTCATAAAAGTAGACTTCAAGTTACTATTCATGGGACTAAAAGAGTCAGAGGAATCAGCAATCTTTCAGCCAACGATCTGGGATGCGGGATCCACTGCTAGGAAAGTTGTTTCAAAAAATGAACCAATTGGAGGAATGCCTTCAAGCTTCGAATGATCAAGCTCACCTCAAGGACAGGATGTCGCTCTCAAAAGAGATTGAAGCACAACCCATCCCTCTCAAGCTCAAAGTTCCCGCGATCCCACCATACAATGAGGACACTTATCCTTATGACCATTTGGACACATTCAATATTTAAATGGATCTACAAATGGTTGATCCTCTGGTTAAATGTCAAGTTTTCCTAGCTACCCCTTGCTTGATATGTAGTTAGGAAGAATGTCAACAAAAGTTCATCAGCCAGTGTCGAGTGTTGAAGAGATAGCTCGTGCCCCCTTGTCACCTTGCGATGATCTTCCAACGTAAGCATGAATCACTGAAGGATTGCATTGCCAGTTAGGCTTGAAGCCAATTCAGTGGACAACCCCTCAGAGGAAACCATTATGGCAATGATCTCTGTGGGACTCCGCAAAGATAGAAAGCTATATAAAAGCCTGTACAAGTCCCCGATAAGAAATCTAGCTGAATTTTATGAACAAGCTGTCAAACAGGTCAGGTGGGATGAAACTTTTGGCATAAAGTCCAAGTAAAAGGATGACGCAAACTACTCCGCTCAAAGTAAGAAGAGGAGCAATCAGAGTTAGAAAGCTAACCCCAGTGTCTAGCTCATGAACAAAGCAAAGACCAAGCGACCTCAACATCCTAGTCACCATGATCACTACAGCATCTTATCGAACACTCCTAATAGGATATTTGCAATGGAAAAGGGAAGAGAAGATTTTGGGACTCTCGACCCCATAAGACCTCCTCGTAGGAGTAGAAACACCAATAAATTTTGTGCCTATCATAATAAAGCCAGGCACAACACTACAAATTATTGAGCCATCAGAGATATGATTGAGGAGCTAATTAAGAGAGGCCACCTAAAAGAGTACATGCTGTGACCTGCAAAATAGCATCCTTCTTAGCCTCAGTGGGATCCCGTGTAAGGGCAGTCAACTGTAGTGAGAACCATATTTTGAGATTGTAATAAAGCATGTAGAAACAGCCCAAATTCTATGTATATAATTAGCCTCTGAGCAAATTCTCAGCAAAATGATAATTCGACAGCTAGCCCCCGAGATGTGAGCTCCCCCACTCCAACTTGTAACTATATCCTTTTAAATTTAAATTTCAAGTTAAATTGGCATCACGCTAATGCAACTACTCTTTGGCACTGCATTAGTGTAACTAACTTAGCATTATCGCACTAGAATGACCTCCTTCCTGGCATCATCCTAATGCGATCTAGTGTGTATATGACCAACTTGCTTAAGCACCATATGCACGTGACCTCGCCATACATGCGGCCAACTTTCTCAGACACCGTATACATGTGACCTCTAACTCATATATATGACCAACTTTTATAGGCACAATATGTACACAACCTCCCCATGCATGCGACCAACTTTCTCAAGCACCATATGCATGTGACCTTTAACTCGTACATATAACCAACTTTCTTAGGCACCAAATGTACACGACCTCGCCATTCATATGACCAACTTTCTCAGACATCATATGCATATGACCTCCAACTCGTACATATGACTAACTTTCTTAGGCACTATATGTACATGACTTCACCATGCATACGACCAACTTTCTCAAGCATCGCATGCATGTGACCTCGTGCTCATGCATGTGACTTACACTTCGTCACCATATGCATGCAGTTGGCTATATTGAATCCTTACAAGTGACCTAATGCTCACAGCTCTTGCATGATTTATCATTCACAACACGCATGCTACTTCTTACTTGGTGCAGCTCTCATATGACTTATGTACTACTTATCACTAGGGCACCTTGATGCCCAAGCTCATTACTCATCGAGAAGCATGACCGATTGATTATTCAAATATTCCATTTTAGCATGATTTATAAGAATCAATGTTATCATCTATGATATTTAGAATACTTAGAGTGTGTTTGGTAAGGAAATAAGCTAGCTTATAGCTTATTTGGCTAACTTATAAACTCGTTTGACCAAAATAGCTCTGTTTGGTAAAGGAGCTTATTGAAGTAGCTTATAACTTTTCTTCAGATGCTAGTTAAAGTAGTGTCTCGGCAAGCTTATGGCTTTTCAAAAATTTTTTTCTTTTTTGCCCTTCAGCCATGTACCTCTGCAGCCGTGAAGCTTCATTCCTTGCGGCCCAAGCTTCTTGTGCGTACACAGGGGGCTTTTTTAATTTCTAAAAAAATATTATTTTATATTAATAATTATAAAGTAATAAATACTCTATTTTATTTTTATAAAAAATATTTTTTACAATAATAATCTAATTTACTTATATTAATAATTATAAAATAATA
>JANHAO010004683.1:0-23783 GCA_026873985.1 Saraca asoca | reverse complement strand
TCTCCAAACAGAGCTGGGAATCTAATCAGGTTCATAATCATGATTTACAAGATCAAAGTCAAACACATTTCTTGATACTTATAAGCAATATTGTTCTTACAAATAGTATAAGATCAACATCCTATGTCAAACATCATAACATATAGCAAAACGCATACTCTAGCAATCCTATTTTCCTTCATTCTTTATCCCATTTTCTTTCCCTACATACATAAAATTTAGAAATTGGCAGACTAACCTTTCTGAATGTTATAATCAACGAGAGTATGACCATCCTCGAGCTGCTTCCCAGTGAAAATCAATCTTTGCTAGTCTGGAGGAATTCCTTCTTTGTCCTGGATCTTAGCCTTGACATTGTCGATGGTGTCGTTGGACTCGACCTTAAGGGTGATGGTCTTCTCGGTCAGCGTTTTCACAAAGATCTGCATCTTGTCACTCCTTCAATCTCTGTTGTTGTCATTGATAGGGTTTCTACACTTCCAAGTCCCTTTCTTTATATATTTGGATTCTTCATATTAGGGTTTTTTTTTTCAAAGATACATAAAACATAGCGGCGGTTTACTTAACCACCACTAAATAACAACATAGTGGTTGTTATCACTTAAATCGCCGGTATTATTAAAAATTTCTTAAAAAATAGTGGTGGTTAACTTAATCGCTGTTATAAAAAATTTAGCTTAACCGCCTCTAAATAACAACCGTAAATTAGCTCCATTTTTTGTAGTGATTAGAGCATTTTCGTGGTTAAATCCATTCTGAATTTGATAAATGCATTGCTTTTGAAGTATGTGTTCATGTATGTCCTATAGATCTACCTATTGTTGATTGAAAACTAGAAACTTCTATTCAAAAGAAATGATTACTTAATTACAAGATTGATTTTGGGATCTGTATATTTTATAGTAATTGCATTGAGTATTGTCCAACAAATTATTTATCAATGACTGAAGAATATGAACTTTAACTTATGATCATCACGAATTGAATTATAATCAAATTGCTTTGGACTATTTAGCAATGTTAGTAATTAACGATTATATAATTCAAACAATTTTAAACTTGCCTCAATTCAAATGAAAATAAAATAATCATAAAATGATATAAATTATAATTATATAAAAAATTATATATATAAGAAAAAATAAAATAATCTAATGGATTCTATATAATTTAAAAAATGAAATCTGATCTATGTAAAATATATCAAATCAATATTAAATATTATTGGAAGAAAATATTTAAATGGTAACAAATTAAATAAATATAGATTGATAGATAGAATAAATATTATTACAATAATCTCAACATTTAAATTGATTTGTAATTTTTTCCAAATCATATATATATAGTATAGCTTTTAACTACTCTTTCATATAGGGAATGAAATTCTTCCAAGAACTGTACCTATATCAACTCGCACTCTTTAGGAGTTAATTCAACAAGTAATTTAGTATATAAAATTTTCTCTGGTCATATCAATAAGGTCATGAAATTTTGATTTTTTTTTAATTTCTTATTTTCCATAGAAAGGATTTTCCTGAATCAATACATAATTTTCTTTTAGTCTTTCTAGGATCAGTTCTTGTATTGGAAAATATAGGAATAGTATTATTTATTAACCCAATTTTTTCTACCTTTTCAGTGGGACTGGTTCTTGTTTGTATATCTTTATTCTATATTTTATCAAACTCCCATTTTGTAACTGTGGCATAGCTACTTATATACATGGGAGCTATAAACGTTTTAATCATATTTGTTGTGATGTTCATGAAAGGTTCAAAATATTCCCACAATTTTTATTTTCTGACCATTGGGGACAGAGTTACTTTGATGATTTGTATAAGTATTTTTGTTTCATTAATGACTACTATTCTAGATACATCATGGTTCAAGGATTATTTGGACTACAAGATCAAATTAGATTATCGAACATGATTTGAAAAGTAATAGTTAACAAATTGGAATTCATTTATCAACAGATCATTTTCATCCATTTGAACTCATTTTAGTATTTCTTTTAACTGTTTTGATAGGTGCAATTGTTGTGGCCCGATAGTAAAAAATCTTTGGATCTATCAACAGCTATTCAAATTCAATTTTGCTCTATCTTGTCTAACCCATTTCCTTTCAATTATATGTGAAAGGGAAAGATTGTTTCTATTTCAAATCATTTTTTTATTTGATTTAATGTATTCTATTCTTTTGGTTTTGTTTGATTCTCTAGTCAATGAAATCTATTGATTGAATTGTTGTTCATATGGAAATGAATTGAAATTTTTAAGGAGCTGGTCAATGATGCTCAAACATGTACTTATCTTAGGTGCCTTTTTATTTTCTATCAGTATCTATGGATTGATCACAAGCCAAAATGTGGTCAGAGCCCTTATATGTCTTGAACTTATATTGGATGTGGTTAATATAAATTTTGTAATATTTTCTAATTTTTTTTATAGTCGTCAATTAAAAGGAAATATTTTTTCCATTTTTGTTATAGCTATTGTAGTCACTAAAGCAACTATCGGACTAGCTATTGTTTCATCAATTTATCATAATAGAAAATTGATTCGTATCAATCAATCAAATTTGTTAAATAAAAAATAGTATTAATCATAAACATTACAGAATATTAAAAGTAGAATATGAATATTCATCAATTCCTAATTAACATGTATAAAACATAACGTATGATCATGTTTGCGAAAACATAAGAAGTCAAAGTATTTGGTCCTCTTTTAGGAACTTGATCCAGAAGTAGATTGACTAGAAAACACCTGGTAAATTGTTAATTCATCTGGTGTTTAAATATATGATTCTTTTAAAAGTTTTACTAGATCAAAAATTTCTAATGTTTGAAAACTAATAGACCCAATGTCGTATTTAGTAAAGATTTATGATACCTGTATAGGATGTACTCAATGTGTCTGAGCTTGTTTGACATATGTATTAGAGATGATACCTTGGGAGGTAGTAAAGCTAAGCAAATTGCTTTTGTTCCAAGAATAGAGGATTGTGTCGGCTGTAAAAGGTGTGAATCTGCTATCCGATGGGTTTTTTAAGTGTTTGAGTTTATTTATGGCATCATGGGTTTAGCTTATTGATTGATATATTTCAAAAAATCCCACAAGAATATATTTTTTTACTCATAAAAACCCATGCTCAAAATGACTTTTTATTTTTATGTTTTGAGCACAGGGTTTTTTGGCATAAGTGTATCTTATTTTCATCACAAATTTTTTTCCTTGGTTAACAATGATTGTAATTTAGCTAATATTTGTAGGTTCCTTAATCTTCCTATTTCGTCATGGAGGAAATAAGGTAGTTCATTAGTATACTATTTGTATATGCTTAATAAATCTCCTTCCAACAACCTATGCATTTTGTTATCATTTTGAATTGGACGGTCCACTAATACAATTGAAAGAGAATTATAAATGGATGAATTTTTTTTATTTTTATTGGAGATTTGAAATAGATAGGCTCTCTATCGAACCAATTTTATTCACAAGATTTATTACAAATTATTCCATTTTCTAATGTTAACAATGTAAAGCGGTCAAATAGGATCATTTTCTTCTCGAGACATTTTACTTTTTTTATCATGTGGGAAGTAGAATTAATTCCTATTTATCTACTTTTATCCATATAGGAGGAGAAAAATTTGTATTCAGGTACAAAGTTCATTTTGTATACTACAGGAAGTTTTTTTTTTTTTTAAATTAATGGGAGTTCTAGGTATTGGTTTATATGGTTCCAATAAACAAGCATTAAATTTGGAATCGTCATTTAATCAATCATATCCTTTGGCACTAGAAATAATATTCTATATTGGATTTCTTATTGCTTTTGTTGTAAAATTGTCGATTATGCGCTTATGTACATGGTTACCAAACACCTATGGAGAAGCACATTACAGTATTTATATACTTTTAGCCAAAATTTTATTAAAAATGGGAGCATATGGATTGGTTCAAATTAATATGGAATTATTACCCCACATTCATTCTATATTCTCTCCTGGATTAATAATATTAAGCACAATTCAAATAATCTATGATGCTTTAACATCTCTTGGTCAACTTAATAAAAAAAAGAATTGCTTATTCCTCTGTATCTCATATGGTTTCATAATTATAGGAATTGGATTGATAAGCTATACATGACTCAATGGAGCAATTTTACAAATAATCTCACATGGATTTATTGGCGCTATGCTTTTTTTCTTGGCAAGAACAGGTTATGATAGAATACATTTTCTTTATCTTAATGAAATGGGTGGAATGGCTATCTCACTGCCAAAATATTCATAGTGTTCAATATCTTATCGATGGTTTCCCTTGCATTGCCAGGCATGAGCAATTTTGTTGTAGAATTTATAGTCTTTTTTGGAATAATTATGAGTCAAAAATCTCTTTTAATGATAAAAATAATAATTACTTTTGTAATGACTATTGGAATGATATTAATTCTTATTTATTTATTATTTATGTTATGCCTGATGTTATATGGATATGCATTTTTTTAATGCCCCAGACTCTTACTTTTTTTTTATTCTGGGTCGTAAGAGTTATTTATTTTGATTTCGATCCTTTTACTTGTAATAGATATTGGTATTCATCCGAGTTTTATTTTCTCATTATCAGTTGATAAGGTCGAAGCTAATCTATCAAATTTTTCATAGATATTTTTCATGAAATTAAAAAAAAAAAAAGATTTCTTACTCTTTTTTTTAATAGTGCCATGAAAAAAGAAACTTTTTCTCAATCATTTTAACTTACAAAAAGAAATTGTAACTAGATATCTTTGATAATTGGGAAAACCCCTTGAATCATTACATTAGTAGATTCTAAGGGGTTCTCGATGGTTTATGTGAAGTTTTATTATATGCTTACTACGCTTGTATTTTTCAAACCTCTTCTTTATTCAATTCACTTAAACTTGATTTAATGTAAATGAACCATAACTGTGTAATCCTATTCGTAATAGATTGATTAAAAAATAACATAACCAAATTATGAGAAAGCCCATAGAGGCTACTATTGAAAAATTTACCCCTTCCAATTTTTTCTAGTATGTATAAAAATCACGAATATTGTCCAAGTAATAAACACCCAAGTTTCTTTGGGTCCTAATTCCAATAGGATCCCCATGCCTTATTAGCCCATACTGCTCGTGAAAGAATACCTATAGTTAAAAAGATAAACCCTAGACTAATAATATGATAACTCCAATGATCCAATTGTTGAATAAATTAGGATCCATAATAATTTTGATAAGAAAGAAAGATGTGTTTTGTAAAATATTATTTCTTTTATTCGAATATTTGATCTCAGCAAAAGAAAATGACTCATTAGAAAAGAAAAATTATTGCTATTACCAATAATCCTTATAACTTTTTGAATTGTAATAACTAAAAAATCTATTGATAATAATGAGCCACATAAAAGAGTTGCATAGCCCAATACCATCATACTTACATGCATCATTAACCAAGATTGGAGAGCAGGTACTAATATTATGGATTGATGCATTTTGATTAAAAAACCTAAAGTAGCAAAGGCTTAGGTCAAAATAACACTTGGTGTAATTATTGTGCTTGAATGGTTTTTGTTTTTAAAAGTAAAAGACATAATCATATTAAAAATGGAAAAACTCTATGAAAGAAAGATTAATGATTCATATAAGTCACTTAATGGTAACTGCCACAAAAAAATCCAATGAGTAACTAATAATCTTGTTATATAGAAAAAAAAAGTTACCATAATGCCTTTTCCCAATGAATCATATTGTCCTACGATTTCATTGAGTGATATGCTTATCAAATGAATTGCGATTACAATTAATACAACTGAAAATGATATATGAGTTAATATATGCTCTAAAGTTGAAACTATCATAAATAAAAAAGGATCCCCTAATTATAGGAATGGAATTCATCTTAGGCCTTACTCTTTTCAAAGATAAAATACCATGCCACCACTTTGACTCGAATCAAGATGCTCAAGCATTGCTTCCTAAGAGCAACGTGTTTATCGATTTCACCATAGCGGATTGCTTGAAATCATAATAATCTATTTTCAGTGCATTATTGAGATTGAAAGAGTCAATTCAAATGTAATACGATATTTGTTTAGTAAACATTAAAAAATTAATTTTTTGAAGATTTGAATATTCCAATTACAATGAGAATTCTTATTATCATTTATTTTCAATGTCAATTTTATTTAAGTTAGTAATAGGAGTGGGCCTTTTCATAGTTTATCCTTTTTCAAAATGACACCATTGTAACTAGATCTAGAAAATTCTGACTTCAACCTCAGAAACAAAAAATTTGCTTTGACATTTGTGTTTTTAAATGATTCATTTTTAATAATTAAATAAAATAAATAAAAATATGCATTTCTTTTTAAAAGAAAAATAGTATTTTTATGAATCACAAATTTAGTTAGCACTCTATTCCAAGAATTTATATAAATAAATATTTGCATAACTTTGTATTAATCATTACAATTTCTATTGTATCGAAAAGTTAATATTTCAAAAACCAATTAAAAAATTATTAAGATATAAGATAAAAAAGACTTTTGATTTCAATCGTAACTGTACCCTCTTTTATTTTAAAATCCATTTTGGAGCATTTAAATTTGAAAAATATTGAGAGGTGACTTTTCAATTGGGTTAAACAAAGAGAATATATATTTATATATATATATATATATATAGAGAGAGAGAGAGAGAGAGAGAGAGAGAGAGAGAGAGTTAATATGGTTAGTGATAGTAATTTAGAAAATATAAAAAAAAATACTTCAAAATTTTACAAAAATAAATTTGAAATCAATTAGTTCCATTGCCCAATAATGTGTCCCATTTCATTTAATTTTTATTACTATAGATTTTCTATCTACTTAGAATACTAATACTTAAAAAAAGGATGAAAAAAATTTTATTGATTATTCAATCGTGGGGAAAAATGAAAATGAAACTCTTCATTCCGAAAATGAGAAAACATGATACAAAAAGTTGAAATTTTGTTATGTTTATTCTTTTTTTTTTATTTTAAAAACTAGTATCATTCTTTCTATATATAATATAGATATCTATAAAGAAATCAATTCTAAATCTATAGCTATAGAAAAAATTATATATCTATAGAAAAATGAAATAAAATTGGAAAAGAAAAAACAAAATTAGTCTATTCTTGGACTCCAACTAAATTTAGACATTACTTTAATATTTGTATTTGTTGCACAAAAAGGCTTTTTGAGTTTTGTAAAAGCTGTACTTGTGGAAAAGTCTTTGTTTAAAAATATTTGATTTTAATTTTCTTCAAGTGGTCTATATCTACCTCATTTCATCAAATATAAAAAAATATTTGCTTGAATCAAATCTAATTTGAATTCACTTATAAAAGATCCTATAGAAATAAAAATATTTGCTAAATCTAATTTGGGACCTCTCGAATCACATACTTTGAACCTACAAAATAGATCAAAACACTAAAATATATTGTCAAATAGTAGTATAAACTGAAATTGTTTTTCAGCATCAAAACTAAGGAAAATATATAGTTAGAATAACCTAAGCTAACAATCTTCCCCTTTTTTATGGTGACAAATAATTTTAGATAAGATTCAAAATTTATCAAAAAGTAGTTTTTAAAGGAGGATAAGAAATTATGTTTATCTATGCTTTAGCTTTTTCTCCCCTTCTTTGGCACATCAAAGAAATATAGTATATAGATTAGAACATATAATTTCAAGAACATATAATGTCAAGACACTAAAATTAGAGTTTATGGAGCTGAAAAACTCATAGCTCCCTTAGAGCTATTTACTACTTCATTTAAAAAAAAATATTGGAATTGACTTGAAATGTAAAAGTAGAGTAAGAGTATATTTTGACTTGTAATAGTAGCTTTAGATTTGATTTAATTGATTGTGTTATGTTTTATGTCTTGAATCGATTAGCGAACTGATTCTGTAGGCAAAATAAAAATTTTAAAAATCTTAGATCAAACAGAAACATTTACAATTCTACTGAATCGGTTCTAGAATTGATTTGTAATGTAAATTTTTGAACTATGAATCGATAGGTGAATTAATTCAGAAACTCAAATAAATCCTGGAAAAATTAAGAATTGATTTTGGATTCGATTTAGGGTCCAAAAATTAGTTTTTATATAAAGTTAAACTAGAATTTACTGTCAGATTGATATAAGAACTAAGTCTATTATAATTTGTACCTCAAATTTTCAAAACATATACCTACAAAACAAACTTAAGAAACTCCAATGCCTAAGTTAGATTTTGCAGTTAAAAATCAAACATAACAAATCAAAAAAAAAATCAAAAGTATAAAAATTAAAGAACATTCATTAAACAATGTAAAATAATATAAAACTGACTAACTTAGATCATTTTTTCAGGGTTTATCATTCCAATTTCCCTTCTGATAAACATAAATCTCTTTTCATCTAAAGGCTTTGTAAAAATGTCAGTCAATTGAAAATTTGTTTGAACAAATTCGATTGAAATGTCTTCCTTTTGAACATGATCCCTTAAGAAATGGTGTCTGATTTGAATGTGCTTAGTTTTAGAGTGCATTACAAGGGTTTTTTTTGTAATGTTTATGACACTTGTGTTGTCACAAAGTATAGGAATTTTTTCAAATTTTAGTCCATAGTCTGAAAGTTGTTATTTCATCCAGAGAATCGGGCACAACAACTTCCAGCTACTATGTACTCTACCTCAACAATGGATAATGCAACACAGTTTTGCTTTTTACATGACCAAGAGACTAATAAGTGGGCCAATGAATTGACAAGCCCCACTAGTGCTCTTCCTATCTGTTTTACTCCTTGCATGGTCTGCATCAAAATAGCCTAAAAGGCTAGAAGTATTAGACCTGGGATACCAAAATCCTGAGTGTGTGGTTCCTACAAGATATTTGAAAATGCTTTTAATTGCAGAAAGGTGTGACTCCCTTGAGTTAGTTTGATATCTTGCATAAATGCATACGCTTAGCATAATATCAGGTTAACTTGCTATTGAATATAATAGACTACCTATCATACCTCTAAATAAAGTAGGATCTACATTTTTACCATTCAAATCGTGATATAATTTTAAAGGTGGACTCATGGGTGTGCCTATAGATTTGCAGCTATTAAACTAAAATTTCTTTAATAGTTCAAGAGTATATTTAGTTTGGCATAAGAATATACTTTGGGCTGATTGTTTAATCTGTAGGCCAAAGAAATAGGTCAACTCCCTAATCATAGACATCTCAAATTTATTTTGCATTAACTTAGAAAATTTTCTACATAATTGTTCATTTGTAGAGCCAAAGACAATGTCATCTACATAGATTTGCACAAACAGTATATCTTTACCCTTCTTTAATATCAAAAGTGTTGTATCAACATTCCCTCTTTTAAATCCTTTCTGGATTAAAAACTTACTATGTCTATCATACTAGGCTCTAAAAGCCTACTTCAAACCATATAAGGCCTTTTGAAGCTTAAAAACAATGTTTGGATTTAGGGTGTCTTCAAAGCCTGGGGGCAGCTATACATAAATCTCTTCTAAAATATATCCATTTAGAAAAGTACTTTTAACATCCATCTGGTAAAGTTTAAAATTTCTTGTACAAGCAAATGCTAACAATATTCTAATGGCTTTTAGCCTAGCTATTGGTGTGAAAGTTTCATCAAAATCTATTTTCTCTTCTTGGTTATAACCTTTTGCTACCAGCCTAGATTTATTTCTTATTATCACTCCATTCTCATCTCATATATTTCTAAAAACCTAATGAGTCCCTATTACATTATGATGATTAGATTTTAGCACAAGTGTCCAGACTTGATTTCTTTTAAATTGGTTTAATTCTTCTTGCATAACCAAAATCCAGTTATCTTCTTGTAGGGCCTCTTGAATGTTTTTAGGCTCAATTAGAGAAACAAAAGTAGAGTGATTGTAGAAATTTTTTGTGTTATTACAAGTCACACATTTAGTTACATCTTTTATGATAAGATTTCTAGTATGGTTTCGCATGAATTTCCAAGTTTTTTAATGAGAGCTGCCTGGTGAAATGTCCAGAATGATAGAGTCTTCCTCTTCTTCTCTTAGTTCTACAGCATGTCCTTTGATTCACCTTGTTGAGTTTTTGAAGTTAAGTTAAAGGTCTACCAATTTTGCTAATCTTCCTTTACACTTAATCTATGATCACTTAAAATAGATTAATCAAAGACAACATGCATAGATTCTTCTATCTTCAAAGTCCTTTTATTATATACCCTAAAGGCCTTGCTAGATAAAGAGTAGCCAATAAAAATACCTTCATCAAACTTAGGATCAAATTTATCTAGATTATCCTTGTCATTGTTATGTATAAAGCACTTACAACCAAAAACATGGAAGTATGATATGTTAGGTTTTCTTCCAAAATATAATTCATAGGGTGTTTTGTTTAAAATAGGTCTAAGGAATACCCTACTCATTATATAGTAAGCAATGTTAACTACATCAGCCCAAAAAGACCTTGGAAGAGTGCTATCATTTAACATAGTCCTTCCCAATTCACTCAAGCATTCGTTTTTCCTTTCAATAACACCATTTTGTTATGGTGTCCTGGGTGCAAAAAAGTCATGATTAATACCATGTATTTCACAAAAACCAGTGAAGTCCTTATTTTCAAATTCAATCCCATGGTTACTTCTTATGGAAATAATGGAACACCCTCTTTCATTTTGAATCACACTTGTCAGTCTTTTAAAGGCTTGAAATGTGTCACTTTTTGGAGATAAAAAAAGAGTCCATGTAAATCTAGAAAAATCATCCACAATCATAAATACATAAGAGTTACCTCAATGGCTTCGGATTCTGGATGGACCAACTAAATCCATATGAAGCAAATCAAGGAGTTTTGAAGTTGAAATAATGTTTTTAGATTCAAATGAGGATTTTACTTATTTATCTTTGTAACAAGCACTACATATCTTGTCTTTCATGTAGTTCAATTTAGGCAAATCAGATGCTAGATCCTTCTTGGATAATTTTTCAATTAATTCCATGTTTACATATCCTAGTTTTTTATGCCAAATCCAAGTATCATCATCAAAACTAACTAAACATGCTGAGTCTAGTTTAAATTCTAAATCAAGATCAAACAGGTAAACATTATTAACTCTATGGCCAACAATTGTTATTTATCATTACCATTCACAACTTAGCATTTATTTGAATTAAAAATAACTTGGTTCCCTTTATCACAAAACTAACTTATGCTTAACAAATTATGTTTAAGACTGTCTACATATAATACATCATTTATGTAATAGTTAGAAGACTTACTAATCTTATCAATTCCTTTAACTTTTCCTTTAGAATTATCTCCAAAAGTCACCTTACTTCCATTTATAGGTGTGAGACACATAAACTTATCCTGGTTTTTAGTCATATGTCATGAACATCCACTATCCAGAAATCATAAATTTGTGCTTTATCTCTTGTATCCTTGTAACATGAAGATTATACTAGCATTGGTAGTACCCACTGAATTTTGGGTCCATTTTTGTTAGTAGACACAATAAAAATTTTCATAACAGTAGATGATTTAGGTAACCATACAAGTTTCTCACTTGGTTTCAAGAAATATGTTCCATTCCTAAATGGACAGTCTTTAATGTGATACCTTTTATGATTGCAGTAGAAACAAGTGATATAAGCAGGGTTCTATCTCTTAGATTTCTTATAATACTGTTGCCTATATCCTAGACCAGTTCTATTATGAGAAACCTTTTAATTCTACTGCATATCTTCTAGTTTCTTATTACTATCTGAAAATCTTTACAATGTTTTTGTTCAGGTTTCAATCTCATATTTATAACATTTGCACTGTTCACATTCCTTTCTATCATTTGACTTTTCTACTAAGACAATTAATTTAGCACTCTCCTTTTCTAGGTCTTTAAGCTTATGAATCAAAATTTCTTGCTCATTCCTAGAGGTGGTTAATTGTTTCTTAGTTTTAACCAAAGAATCATACAATTTGATACATAAATCATCTAATTCTTCATCATCACTTTCTTCATTAAATTCATTTTCAGATTTAGCATTAGATTCATCATCATCAAAAATAGCAAAGAAAGAGTTTTTGCCAAATACCTTAAGGTTATCATTGTGTCTAGCCATAAGGCATAACAAAGCATCATCTTCTAATTCTTTTTCATCAGTGCCAATATTAGCCTCTTCACCATCCCAAACAACAAAATTTGATTTCTTATAGGATGGTCTCTTCTTCTTTTTTTTCATTCTCAAGTTGCTTCTTCAAGTAAACTAAGCAATCTAGCTTAATGTGGCCAAGTTTTTTACAGTCAAAATAGGTAAGGATTGTACTAACCAAATTTACTTGCTTAATTTTATTATGATTCCTTCTTTGTGAAACTGATTTCTCTCTTGTCTTTATTCTTCTTTTTTCTTGAGATTCTCTACAACCTTTTACTCAAGAATGCAACATCTTCTTTACCAATTGCATTTATATCACTTTCAGATTGTTCTTCATCTGATTCAAATCTTTTTGTAGCTTTAGTGCTAGAGTCTTTTTCTTTTTATCATCCTCGTTCTTTTCATATCTCCTCAGCTCTAATTCATGCTCTTCTAGATTACCAAAGAGCTCTTCAATTGTAGGAATGCCCATCTTCAGTGACTCTTTAATTATAATAACCTTAGGTTGCCACTCCTCAGTCAAAGGTCTCAGAATCTTACGGATAAGATCTGCATTTTCAAATTTTCTACCATGCAATCAAATGGTTAGTAATTATTGTGAATCTCTAGATTAAATCTTTGATTGATTCACCCTCCTCCATCTTAAACATTTCATATTATGACACAAGGACATGCACCTTAGAAGCCTTAACCTATGAAGTGCCTACATGTGCAATTTCTAGTGTATCCTAAATTTCCTTAGCAGTAGAACAATTTGAGATCCTTTTGTACTCATTAGGTGATAAAGAGTTTGAAATTATCCATTTTACTTTAGCAGCAAGTAAATGTCTTTTTCTTTCATCTTCTATCCAAAGTGACTTAGGTTTAAGCTATACATCACCATTGATTAAAGTCCTAGGAGGTTCATAACCTTCCTCAATCAAATCCCACATGTTAACATCTATAGCTTTAGTAAAGTCTTTTATCGTCTGCTTCCAATAGGTATAATGTTCCCCATTGAAACCAGGAGGTTTATGCATTAGAGGACATCCAGGCAATAAAAAGTATTTTGAATCCATAATTTTCAAAAAAACACATGTGTATCAAGAGCCAAAGCTCTGATACCAACTGAGGGTCCCAGATAAAAATATGATAAAATTTGGGTATAACCTTTATTCTTTTAGGGGAATTTATATACACCTTTGTTTATTATGAATTCTTCTTTGAATTCAACAAAAATGTGATTTATTGCTTTGTATCAAGAATCATAGCAGAAAATTAAGCAGTATATGCAGAATGATAATTGTATAGAATTTAGAAATGCTAGAGTAGAAAAACAAAGGAGATCAAAGATACTAGATTTTTAAAGTGGTTCAACTTAAATTGAAACTACAATTCAAGTCTACTCCACTAGATAATCTTCAATCAAATTACCACTTTTATTATCAAAATATCATGATTAAAATAGGCTCCTGATCTACCAGTTTAAACACAAGAATTATAATAGGTTTCTTGCTAACCTAAACAACCGCAAGATTTTCTACAGGCTCTTGCTAACCTAAACAAGATTCCTAGAAATCTCAAAAGAAAACTCAAGATAAAAAATTAAGATAAGGTAAGAAATACAATACCAAAGTTTAAGATAAAAATCTCAAACATTTAATGTGAATTCTACAGTGATTTGATTCAAAATCCTTTTCATTGAAAAATGTAATGAGGTAGAAGCAAGATATGAATTAGCTCTATTTGCTCTATGATTTTTGTACTTGAAAAAGAGAGAAAAATGTGTAATCTTATATAGTTGAAAAATTGTTCGGAGTTTTTATAACATTTGTAACTATCTAGAATAGAATGACTAACTTTCTATTTGTGAATCAATTCTTGAATCGATTTAGAGTGGTTACAACTAATGAATCATAACATTCTAAAATCGAGCCTTAAATCGATTACTGGATTAATTTAGGACAAAATCCTAATCTTTGGTAAAAAATATTTTTCAAAACTCTTTTTCATGGATCAATTAGTGAATCAATTCGAATATATTTTTCACAGGTTCTTCAACGAATCAATTTGTGAATTGATTCACAAGGTATAAAATAGTTTTATAAATGTTGTACTTGTGGAAAAGTCTTTGTTTGAAAAATCTTTGATTTTAACTTTCTTCAAGTAGTTTATATCTACCTCATTATACCATATATAAAAGATATTTGCCTGAATTAAATCCAATTTAAATTCACTTACAAAAGATCCTATAGAAATAAAAATATTTGCTAAATCTAATTTAGGATCTCTTGAATCATAAACTTTGAACTTGCAAAATCGATCAAAACACTAAAATTTATTGTCATATAGTAATATAAACTAAAATTGTCTTTCAGCATCAAAACTAAGTAAAATATGTAGTTAGGGTAACCTAGGCTAACACACTCTAACTCTATGAGGCGTAAATTACTTATAATAATTTATTTTATTTTTAATAAATATTTTATTTTCTATTACTATTACTAACTAAAAATATTACAAACTAAAAAAAACCAAAAAAATAAAGTTTTTTTTACTAGGAATTTGGTCATATCATTTGACTCATTTTCATTTCGTGCTTTATAATATTGGATTGAAGTTATTATTATACAAATATTCAAAATAATTAAGAATAGAGAATTCTATTTAAATTTTGCATATCTTAGTTTTTCTTTTAATAACTAAACCTTTCAAACGAGCTTAAACCAACAAATAAGAAATAAAACTCATTAACATTAAGAAGAAAGAGATTTTTTTTTAATTTTTTGTATGGAATATACATATCAATATTCATGGATTATACTTTCCACTCTACTTTTTGTCCCTATGTTAATAGGAATGAGACTTCTCCTTTTTCCGATGGCAACAAAAAATCTTTGTCATGTGTGAGCTTTTCTTAGTGTTTTATTGTTAAATATAGTTATGATTTTTTCGATCAATTTGTTTATTCATCAAATAAATCCTAGTTCTATCTATCAATATGTATGATCTTTTACTATCAATAATGATCTTTCTTTAGAATTTAGCCACTTGATTGATCCACTTACTTCTATTATGTCAATATTAATCACTAGTGTTGGAATTTTGGTTTTTATTTATAATGACAATTATATGTCTCATGATCAAGGATATTAGAGACTTTTTGGTTATATGAGTTTTTTTAATACTTCAATGCTGGGATTGGTTACTAGTTCAAATATGATATAAATTTATATCTTTTGGGAATTTGTTGGAATGTTTTCCTATTTTTTAATAGGTTGTTTATTCACATGCCCTATCATGGCAAATGCTTGTTAAAAAGCATTTATAACTAATCATGTAAGAGATTTTGGTTTATTATTAGGAATTTTAGATCTTTACAGGATAATGGGTGGTTTGGAATTTTGAGATTTGTTTGAAATATTAAAAAACTTGATTTTGAATAATAAGGTAAATCTTTAATTTATTACTTTATATGCCTTCCTATTATTTGTCAGTTTTGTTGCTAAATTTGCCCCATTTTGCCTTCATGTATGGTTACCGGATACTATGGAAAGGCCTACCCTTATTTTGGCTCTTATATATGCTACTATTATGGTAGTAACCAGAATTTTTCTAGGAGCCTAATTTCTTCCTCTTTTCATAGTTCTACCTTACATAATGAATAGAATAGCTTTGATAAGTATAATAATGGTAGTATTAGGAGTTACTTTAGCTTTTGCATAAATGAATATTAAGAGAGGTTTAACTTATTCTACAATGTCTCAATTGGCTTATATGATGTTAGCTCTAAGTATGGGTTCTTATCGAGTCACTTTATTTCCTTTGATTACTCATGATTATTCCAAAGCATTGTTGTTTTTAGGATCTAGATCGATTATTCATTTAATAGAAACTATTGTTGGATATTCTCCAAATAAAAGTCAAGATATGGTTCTTATGAGCTTTTAACAAAACATGTACCAATTATAAAAACTATTTTTCTATTGGGTACACTTTCTCTTTGCAGTATCCCACCCTTTGCTTGTTCTAGGTCCAAAGATGAAATTCTTAATGATATTTAGTTGTACTCACCAATGTTCACAATAATAGCTTATTCAAAAGTAGGATTAACTGCATTTTATATATTCGAAGTCTATTTACTTATTTTTTAGGGACATTTAAATGTTCATTTTAAAAATTACAATATTGCATTTTCAAGTAATCTAATACTACATCAATTAAAAGGTCTCAGTCAACACCGTTATTATCTCAGGAATGGTCAATCATGATTGATCGAAGCGACTGAGCGAAGAGAAAGGTGATGTTCTCAAAAGAATGCTTTCCAAAATCTGAGGATGATGAAAAGTCAAAGTCTGAAATGACCTTCCTGATATGAAACAAAAAAAATGAAAAGTTAAGACTCCACTTTAAAAAAGCAAGCAAAAACAAAAGATATTAGGCCAAATGACAAGTGGGAAAGAAAGTAATATGGCCAAAAAGCAAGAATGGCGAATCATGAAGAAAAAGAGAGAAATGGAATCAGCATTAAAATAGCCTAGAAAGTGCTTAAAAAAATCTAGGAACCAAGCAAAAATTAAGAATAAGAAATGCAACAGCCATAACAAAAATAGGTTCTTACATAGTCAACATTAATGAAGCAATGCAAGGACAAAAACCAGTAAAAGCCAAATAAAAGTGAAAAATTGCATATAAAGGTTTCATACAAGAAACTATAAAAATAGAAAATAAAGATGAAGGAAAGTGTAATACCCCAAGTATTCTAAAAAAAATAATATTATTATTAATTTTTGGTAATAAAATAAGGAAAAATAAAAATTTCTAAGAATTCAAAATTATATATTTGAAGTTAGAAGAAACTTAGATATAGTAGAAATAGAAACTATGAAAATTTGAGGATTTATTTCTATAAAATTTTGAAGATATTAAACTAGGGTTATGGATATTGATTAAGAACAAAATTAGAGTCATTACGAAGGTATATAATTTAATTAATTTATATTAAAAGTTTGTGATTATTGGACATTAACAAGTATGTTAAATTTGAGTTCAAAATGAGAGAAATAGGAAAGTTACTAAAAGAGAAAATGATCAACTTGAAGTTATTGAAAAATTGACTAAGTTTTCCCATTTTACCCTCCAATTAGTTGGCTTCCTTTTTTTATTCCTTGGGCTTTAGCTTAATGAAGTCATGCAAACTCCTCATCTTCTTCCTCAAGCTTCCAACTCTCTCTCTACAAGTAAGCTCATCAACTCTTCTTATTATTTTCTCAAATTTTTGTAGCTAAATCTTCTCTTCTTCCTCTTCAATTTGATACAAAATTATGCTGATTCATTGGGTGAAACTTCAAAAATGAATTTTTGAAAATTTCTACTATTATTCACATTACTATTCAACCTATAAATCAACATGGTTTTTTTTATATTTTAGAGCTTGAATATGTTAGATATAACTAGTTTCTATTAAATTAAATTATAATCTAAATATATAAACTTAGTTGAAGAGAGAAATCTTTGGAAAAGTGTGGGAACTAATAGACTCTTCTTTGTGTTCTTGAAGAGCATGGACAAATTTGGTGTGTTTAGCTACACCTTTGTATTTCCAGCTAATAAGGTGAATATTTCTTACCATTCTTGTGAATTAATATATGTTTCTTGATTATGATATGCTAAATAAATGAAGATGGTTGATGAAAATGGGTTATGTGATAGTGATGCATGATTTATGATTAAATGGTTTAATCAATGAACTAATTAGTTGATGATTGAAATGAATGGGTTTTATGTATGTTTGAGCCAATAAAACATGTTGAAATAAGGTCTTATGGTGAGATTTTGCCCTATAAGTAGCTTCCCTATTTTTCTGCTATTTACAAGCAAAATCTGCTTATACGAGTCAAATTACACCATTTTGAATTAAACCCATGATCATGCTCGTAGAAATCCAATAGTTTTTCTTGACCGATTCGAATCAAATTTTCAACTAAAATTTGATGATTTGAATCAACCTTCCCTACTTTATTTTTTGATTCTGATCATAATTCTAGTCACGATTAAAATTAGACTTCATGAAAGTTTTCAAAATTTAGTGAGAAAACTTGCATTTTTAATTGCATTTCCTTGAGTCGAATTGAGCATTTCATAAATAAATTTTCCTATTCGAATCATGGTCATGGTCATCTTCTTCAACAATTCTAATCATAATCTTGATCGCATTTTCAACAAACTTCGTATTAATTAATTAATGTCTATTTCTCTTACTTTTATTCTAAGTTCCTTAAATTACTTTTATAATGAATCCAAATAACTCAAACTTAATAAATAAAGTTTATAAAAAATATGAATCCCAAGTTGGTAATAAGGAATGGAAGTATTATGTATGGAAGAGTATCCAGTCAATGAATTTATAAACCAAAGTGATTATGAAACAATAAAGTATGAAGATAATAATGAATGATTGTGATTATGGAAATGCAATTATTATGAGTAGCATTATGATGTAAAGCCTGATGATGTACCAAAAATATTGAATAGTATGTGATGTTGTAATGTTATGATTGTTGGTGGAATTGTAATCATTTGCAATAAATGATTATTTGGCTTAAAGCTTGTTTATGTATATGAATAGGAATGAATTATTATATTTATTATGAATACCATGGTTATATAAAGTGTGATGGCATTTGTGAATTTATGAATGGTGTGTGACACCATGAACGATATTAACATGTGGTCAAGTGATATTGATGAGGTGTGATGAAGAATTATGAACGAGATCCTAGATCTAAATGTTCTAAATTAATGAGTGGGATAAGAATGGATTGGATAAATAAGGTTAGGTTTGTGCAGGATAAGGCTGGATCAGGTAACAAGGAGATTACATTCCTGTTATGTAATATTGAATGGCTTGGAATCATTTGAATTGTTATAAAATATTATTATTTGATTAGAATACAAAGTGAGCTGAAATGTTGGCCTGTGGCTTTAAGAGCCTAACTTGGCACCATGTTCAAAAGTAATATAATGTAAGTTTCATCATGTATGAATCTTTAATTGTTAATGATTGATTATGGAAGTTTTTACGAGAATTAGCCAAACAGATGGGTATAAATACTTGTGTTTGTATATGCTCTGCTGTCTAATGAATTCATAAGTCCGATATGTTTTATTCACTGAGCCTTCGACTCATTCTTCTCTGAATTTTTTTTTTCAGATTCTCAAAATATTGCAAATTCCATTTTGAAAAAGTAAGATGAATAATAATCTGATGGAAATAACAACTGACACCTACACCTCCATGATATTGAGTCTGTTAGGAAGCTATTAGATAAACATCCACTACACCGTCATCCTGAATTTGCCAGGATGTAAAATTTTACACGATGTGGAGATTATTCCACTTAAACCACCAAATGTACTACTAATGATGACCTTAGGATGGTTCGACCCTTAAACCTATTCCACTTGAACTGCCAAATGTACTGTTAATGATGGCCCTAGGATGGTTCAGCCCTTAAAGGTCAACTATCAAGTTAAAATTTATTTTGCTATCTTATAAGAACATATAAATAGAAAGGGTTATAGGGCTTAGTTATAGTAACTTATGTTTTGGTGATATGATAAAATATAGGTTAAGGTAACTTCTTTTGAATGTCTTGTCTTTTTGAAAAATGCTTTTGGGAGTTTTGATAGTGGAATCAAACCTTAGGATGCAATTTGATAGTAGTTATATGTTGTAACTGTTGGAGACTTATATACTTTTGAGCAAAACTAGTATATGACTAGTTAGGCAGTACCAGTATAAATTAATTAATATTTGTATATATTTTCTTAAAGTAATCTTATGTGTTAAGTTTACTACAATTTAGTTGCATCTATTTTATGATAAAATAATTTCAAAAATAACCTAAGAAAATGATAACAAGTAATTATGGTAAATGGCTGGTGAATATCTAGTGAAGAAGTGATATTCACGTCATTCATGATCAGGACTTTAGCATCGTGACATTTGTTGGTATCAAAATAATAGTTTAAAAAAATATATAAAAAGTTTTAAATTTAAATTTTTAAATACACACATAATCTATAAAATATCACAATATAGATATAAAATTACACATAATATTACAGAATAGGTATAAAACTAAACATAATTTATTCAAACAATCTCTTATTAAAAAAATTAATCCAAAAAATGAAAATAATTAATTTTTTTAATGAATTGTTTTATATACTTTTAACAATTAATATATTAAATTGACTGATAATAATATATATATATGCATTAATCTATAAAAATAAAATTATAATTTTATATCTCAAAATTTTGTGAGATAAAACAACTTAATATTATCATCTTTTAAAAATTTACATCAAATTAAAAATTTGTCATGTGTCATGTGTAGTGATACAAAAATATATACCATATTGACGTGCCCGGGACAAAATCCACGTTCACGAGGACAACCAGGAATTTTGTCACCCCTAAACATTCTGCCTATTGGGTTTGCCCACATATTTGGACCAGTTTGCGCTTTATATGTGGCGTGCTAACCGCTCATTGGTGGTCCAAGTAGTGATTGTAATCATAGACCAAACATTTAACAATGGATGGCCACGATTAGTTAAAGATAATCATCCATATTTTAGGACATGATTACATAGTCATGTTCATCCTTTTTGTGTTTGTCATGATAAATGAATTATGGGTAAACCCCATCATAATTTAAATTTACGATGTGGGAAATGAAAAATGAAAATTGATCAGACATTTAAAAAAGTCTATGATTAATAACTAGACAAATCGTAGAGTAAGCAGGCTTTTGCACTTTACTTTCTTCATGGCTTTTTGTAAAATGTAATGGCCCCTCATTATATGCTGGGCCGGGACGCTTATTTTTTTGGGTCAAGTCCCACCAAACTATTTTGTGGATTGTTCTTGGGTAAAAGAGTAGAACAAATTACAAATTGTTCAGGAATATGGAGATAATCCAAACGAAAATGATCAATACATGTTTACACATCGACATAATTCATATTCAATCATGTTTCACAAAATGAATATGAAACATATCTTATTTTGTACGATCATTTTTTCGCAACTAATTAATCATGCTCCTTGCGTTTATATTATAATCTTTAATTAATTAAAATATATAGCAGACAAAGGTGCTGAGAAGCATTTCACTTGTCCTTGAGGCCGCTCAACCAAAAAGCTTGATTTAGTAAAATATGGTAGGTAGAAAGCGTGAACCTTGTACATATATTTTGGTCAACTTCGTTGATGATGGCAGATTTATATCATTTGTCAACTTCATGCATAGCTAGCGATCTATCTGTCAAGGCGGCCATAAATAGCATGTTATATATTAATTTGACAAATGATATATCTATGGATGGCTTGAGCTTCAGAAAACTTTGCGTATATGGATAGCACAGTGGTTTCAGAACCTAACAACAACACCAGCATGCCAATTTCCGTCTCAACTCCAAACTATCCGAATCATTTGCCCGGCTTTGACCTCGACGAGGCTCTTGCTGCCGCCGAGGAATCACGCCGCCGATTTGCGGCATCCAAGTCCTTTGTCTCAACCTTGCCGGCGGTTCATGGCAGCGTTGACGGCGATCTTTGCTCCATTTGCATGGAGGTGTTTGACCATCAGAAAAAGTCCACTGAAGGAAACAAACGAGTACCGTGCGGCCACGTGTACCACGCAGTTTGCATCACCGCGTGGCTTTGCCACTGCAGCTCTTGCCCTCTCTGTCGCTGTGACATCTCCATTCCAACATAAAGGGTTTTGATCTACAATTTACACATAGCATTGGCCTTGTAGATATATACACTTGTTCCCCTCTTCTTTTGTAGAAACTTTCAATTAATTTGGGAAAATTTCAATCAATCCTTAAGCTGGCTGTTTTAGAATCCGATTTCCATAATTTTCCTTAATTTATATATGTAAAGTTCGGTTGGGTTGCCATGCGTGAACAAATTACCATTAATCAATGAACTTCGTTTGCTTGTGCATATATAGATACCGTGTAGTTTTAGGTAACCTTGGAAGGAAGCTAGAGGTCAACGTTGACTTTGTAACTTGCCTGAAATTGGATAGACCAGCAAATATTTTGATTGTGATGCGTGCAATGTTGTGTAAATGATTCATTGTATGACTAACTAAACCTGAAAGAAAACAAAATCCAATCTTAATCGTCTTCTTGGAAGTATTGGAACATTCTTAATTGTTTTGTTGGAAGTAACTTCCCGAAAGATGAGCTAGTTGCTGTTTCTTTACATGAATAAATCTAAGCTTTGAATTAATATTGTAAATGCTTTGCTTGCAAAGAGTGCAAAATAGTCAACACATATGAGATAAACTTGATATGGTATATTTTCTTTTAACTTTTGTTGCTTATAATTTCTTCACCCTAGATGCATTTTGACAGAGTTACAATTGAATCAAGTTAATTATTTATTAATAACTCAATCGCAATTCGTGTAAATTTAATTTTGTTATTATATATATGCTTTATTTTTAGCAAATTTGATATATTATGCATTACTGATATATAAGATGATTTTGAACTTGCCAACATTTAAACTATATTCTCGTTCTAATATAAGATAGAACTTCGTGAAATTGCAGGTTCCTTAACACATTAAAAAAAAAAAAAAAACCAAGGATCAAGAGAAATTTAATGCCACTGAATAATTGATATTAGGTATTATGTTTCAATAATTACAAAAGCGAGGGCATAATTAAGTTGTTTAGAAAACCAACAAAAGCGATCTGGAGATTACAGCCAACAATTGCCTTTTTCGAAAATAAACACTATAAATTTATAAAAACTATGCTGCTAATGAATAGTGATGATGATGACGATGATTGTGTGGTTTGCATTGTTCATGAATCATGTTAAAATTAAAGTTCGAAGAACTTACTTAAATCAATATATTGTTAATTCCCAGTATAGTGTTCAATCACGCAGAAAGAACACGAATCCACCTCTTGAGAATCTTGTTACTTTGATTTTATTTTTGTCAAAAATATAGAGGGAGAGAACAAAGAGAAAGAGAAGATGCCAGAAAAATGTTAGAGTACACTTGATTTCTGAGTTTTGCTCTTCTTTTAATTGGAGTTCTTGGGTTGGCTTACTAATAACCCATGTGAGGCCTTATGAGCGGACCAGGCACAACAACCCATTTCTTACATCTCCTACTCGCACATAGGGGGCTCACATTCTCTCTCGAGTAACAAAGTAATTCATACAGGCAAATAAGGAGTGCGACCGGGCATACTTTGAGAGCAATAATGGCTATACAACTGTTAGGAAGATATAGCCACTCTTTTAATTTTTGCAATTAGATAAAGCAAGTATGACTGTACCCTAGATCATTATTTCATATTCAATGTCTCTTAGATCTCTTTTGTAATATTTCAAATGACTTTGTATTCATAATTATATTTCCTCTTTGAAATATAATTGGCCAGCCTAATGAATATAAAATGAATATGAACCCAAATGATCTTCCTTTTGCTATAACCCTTGCATTTTGAATCTTTTGCTTTTCTGAAAAAGTTTCCTTAA